>DWFO01000711.1:0-18682 GCA_018246595.1 Mimoniades nurscia nurscia
TTCCATCGTGGGACTTTAAAGTAACTGGTGAAACGTGGGAGTGTTCTACATTTCTCTGCCTACCTCTTCGAGGTTTATAGGCGTGATGTTACTTTTTTTTATTGAATAAATTTTTTTCTGCTCAAATAAAGGAGAACATCAGGTGTGTAAGAATATATTTATTTTACACTCGTTCTCTGCCTACCTTGTAAACAACTTGGCGATATAAGATAAATATGATAATTCAGGAAACATAGCACCAATTTAATTATGCCTCTTACATTCCTATTGCGTCTCTTTATTTTGGTATTTTTGTATCAGACATTTCTCGTTTTTGTTTTGCAGTGTATGCGAGCTCCATATGAACATGACGTAACCTTTGAATGAAGTGGTCGGTGTAAAAAAATAAAAGACGCAAAAACACATATGCGTACTTTTCATCGAGTCGCTTATATTCGCTGTCTCTTTCTAACTCTGCATTTTTAATGTGGATGTATTAATATTGTGTCCGCTGTATGGCAATAGACTCACCACCTATTCTGTATTACACTCCTCTACCTACCTCTTCGGGGATTACAGATGTGATATTATGTGTAAGGTTTTGGATATATTAAATTTATTGAAAAAATAATAACAATGTTAAAAAATAACTAACATATTAAATCATTTTAATTAATGTTAAACATTAACTCTATTCGTATTTTTTACATGTAGTGCTGATACAATGATTGTTACCACATTCCACTAAGTTGTCACCGTCACCGTGGATTTATTTTTCGACGATACCTGCAACTAAACACTATGTATGCCTTTTGTCAAACTAAGTAAAATATTCCAAAGCTAACCCATACTGGAATAATTGTATCTTGTGGTTACAATTGGCTGCTGAAAATCGGAGCATACATGAATTTTATTTGAAATTTGTATTAACTTTTAAAATAGCGTAAAACTGTACTTGAATACTAAAATTGACGTACATCTATATAACTATAATGATTTTTTAAGAAACAGTTTACACAAAACGAGTTCCAAGTTTCTAAAATCCAGAACTGCGTTAACACGAACGTGAACACTCAACCTAAGATAACATGAAACGCAGTATTTCATCCAAGTGTTATGGCTGATCTTAACCAGTTATATCACCTCATCAACGCTATAAATATAAACTTTCACAGTTACAATATAACTGGAACTTTACACCACCACAAAGTTATCAAGATCACATGATATCATAGAGTCAACTCGGAGATTAGTTGCTTACAAGGAAATTATGGCTTGCGAGAGTAAATTTAAATGACGATAAGCAAGATGTTATCTTGGACAACATATAGTACCTGTAATAGTAGCTTGTACATGTACCCCGGCGTTACTTAGACTACATATGTACGAATTATTAATATATCAAAAATTATATATATTAGCGCACCAAGTGCGTTATGGGGTAAGCAGATAGCACGGAATGCCAAATATATCTATCCTTACAGATCTGTCGTTTAATAATACGTTTAATAATGTATTAATATCGTTGTATGTTGTTTGTTTCATACAACTATGTTAAATCAAGGGCTTTTATTATGGGAAGGAAATTGGAAGCGCCTAAATATTTATAAATTTTTTATTGTAAAATTTAATAGTTACTTTCATCACAATATGCGAAATTATTGATATATTTAGTAATTGTTTGTACCCACTGCGTAATAACGAACGTGTATATAAAAAGTTTACTCCTTAATTTTCAGCCAGTGAGTAGTTATAGAAAACACAACGTATTCACCTCATATATATATGAAAAAAAATCACCAAGCTTATAAAACTATAGAATATATAAATATACGTGTATACCGTTCCATTTACTACCACTACAAATGCGTTCTAGGTGGACAACATTAAAAAAAAATTATGAATAAAAAAAAATATGAATATTAGAAAATTATGAATTTTAAAAAATTATGAATGTTACACTATAAATACATACCACTTTTTTATTTAACATTCATTTGACTTCGTGGAAACACCTTGCGGTGACCTTTTAACTATGCCAAGGTGCATTACACTTGTGTCTTTAATTGTTAAAAAACTTGTAAGAAAACCGGTCATGAGTGCGTATTAAGATGTAGTGAAAAATTATATCTAAATAGAGACTGAAACTCTTTATGTAACGTACATTGACAAGAAAAATAATAAATAAAATAAAACATAAATAAAATGAACACAATTAATTACGTAATAAAAAAGTTATTTTGTCTATGAACAAATTGCAAGCTTTGAAGTACTAAATTAAAAGAGGAATTTAATACAGGACACGTAATTTTTTTTACTTGAAACTCAATTTATCAAAATATCAATTAATAATTTATATGGCATGTCTATTGTGTAGGGTTTTATTAAATATCTGTTGACGTTCATCAGTTTATAAAATGGAAATACAGGGATAAAATAAATCAAATGGTTTATTAGAGAAACTTTCAGAGCACGTTGCAATTATTACTCAGAAACGGATGTACAAAATGCATCGTATTAATCGAAAACGCCAATTAGCCTGGAAAATTTATAATAGTACAAATATTCATCGATCAACATGCAACCGCATGTCACTAACATTGCAAGTGAAAGTAATATTCCACTACGAAATATGTACGTGCACACTGCAATAATTTACACGCAAAATTGTCCATAAAACATCAACCTTCCCGATTTTGAAATTAGTACCAACACGCATATTAACGTCTGTATTAAGATGGGTTTGGTTGAACTGCAGAGTGAATTAAAAAAAATATGATTCATATTTTACTTTTACAGATTGACAGGAGCATCAGTCAAAAAATGACTTCCAACCATATTAAATAAAAAAAAAACCATATCATATGATCTTAATTTATTATCAATAATAATTACGTTTTTTTGTTCTCAATAGATATATATTCGAATGTAAAATAACTACGTGAGTTAATTCAATACAAACACATTTGTATATAAACAAGATCCTAATTAGGACTGAACTGGAAACGATATCGTGTTTAGTTCTAAAAATAGAATTAATATCCTAATTAGGATATTAGTCATTTGATACACTAGTTGTGTGAGTTTTAGAAGGCTTAAGCGTATTCGTTATCCACACCCTTGAAAGATGTATGTAATAATAATTCCATTGAAACCTAAGCAAACATTGACAATTGAAGTGTTGATTTAGTATTTTGTGATCTTCATCGCTTTGTAAGATGAGTGTTTGTTCGGTCTTTGCCTAACATCATCTTTATAAATAAGCACATAGGTATGTAGAAAGGTTTTTGGTAGCAGGTGCTAATGTCGATCGAAAGATTATAGGTTCAAATTCGGGTCGGGTGTCATTTGATTTTTCTAACTTGTATATTTTCTGGTAGAAATTTCAAGTAGTGACTCAAAGTCTGGATATGTGCCCGGTGTAAACAATAGAGTCAAAAGCAGTATTTTTCAACCCTATACTGTTTCTCACTTATGAGCTATAAAAATGTCCAATGTGAATTTTTTTCCCGCCATTTTCGTCAACGTTGGTGACAGCGTTCTAACACTCTTCGTCCGCTCACGAACGCACAAAAACGATTTGGCCGAAGTGAGCGGTCAATATTACGTTTTATATAAACATAAACCAGCTTTCTTTAATACTTGTTTAAGTTTCACACGTTTCCAGCTAGTGCTTGCGTTACTGAACGAACGCTTAAGGAATGACATAACATATAAATATTAGCGTGGGAACAAGTAACCAACGCGAGTTTCACCACCTGAACAATATGACGTACATACCATATCTTAAGAGTAACATTTATGCAATAATTACTGAAAATATCAATGATTGATGTTGTTATGTTCTATCCTAAACCACATGACAGCGAAATTACAAAAATTTGGTTGCCTCATAACTCCTTTACGCTCAAATAGTAATGTTTAACATATCAATGAAACATCGTCTTTCATCTTATCATGCCACAACATTTACATCATATCCTCAGTACAATCTTAAACAGAATTATTAAAACATTTTAAACCAGAGTGTACATTGGTTACAATAACTATCAAATATCAGGCCAGTTTTGCTAATAGCCACTTTCCCAACATGTTCAATAAGATTAATGAGAAAAAATTACAAGATTTATTTTGTTATTTTTATTATATAGCATTCTCGTGAAAATATATGTCCGTGACATCACCTTTACATCTGTGGTCACGACTTTATCCTGTTAATGTGATATCATTTTCTGTTCTAACCCAAAACGATGACATCAGACCACATTAAGTCCTGTCCGAATCATATACTAACTAATATATGTTACAACATGTATATTTAATACATGTAACAGTACCCACAAACGAATATAACAAATGATATGTTTAATAGCAAAGGGAACATTTTGATTTGTTTGAAACCAAAGCTGACTTAAACAGGTATTTCACCTAAAGCTGGATGCGGCAAGTTTTGAACAGAGCACGAAAGGACTCATGACGAGAACTGTAGGTCGAGCTGCGAACTGATACAGGCTGACAGTGATCATGACGTTGATATTTTAGTACAAAAAAAATATAATAGTATTAAATTGAATTCCATGAATTTTGGGAGTAAACAATAAAAGTTAAATCGCTTCCTGAAAGTTTAATAATTTCATTATAAGCTTTTTTCGTATTACAGATATACCGTAAAATTGTGATTTTTTGGCTTCTATGGTCACGAATGACCCGTGTCGCTACTTATTGTATACACGCATGTGTTCTCAAACTCGCTAATTATTATAAAACACATGTATTTCCCGTTGTGACCTTGATCGTGTATCATTAAATATTGCTCAGACCTCGACATACCAGTTCGTTAATTTGATTAATGATTCATTAAATCGGGAATCTACAAAACAAATCGTTGTATTTAAATAAAATATTTTAATACATCCTGTTTGGCATTCATAAATCGCAGTAAAGGGCACAACGTGTAATGTAGAAAAATATTGTTTTATTTGTACTTACCAAAAATATTAAAATCCAGAATCAGGAAATCTGTAAAAAGAAAAAAAAACTGTTATAAAGCTTGTTCTAATATTAAAGTACTTAAATTTGAGCAATTAAAAAAAAGCATAATTTTTTTCTATGTTGCATCATAAACTGGAACCAACTTAAGTTATTTCATTAGAATAACGAACAGTAAACCAGTTGATTCGAATTAAGGCCTAAGATTTTTTACATTAAACGATTGATGTTGTAAATGAAAATAATCAATTGATGTTCAATTATTTATTGCGCATGTTATGTTTATAATTTCATAAGTTTAAGAGGTTGTAAATGACCCCCTCTCGTTGTTCGATTAGCCGCAAACCAGATTATCGACAGAGATGTACTGGATTTAATTACCGGGTCGTGTAAAGTTGGGTTTCTCTAAGTTGAAATTCCCAGTAGTATTCCACGGAGGGACGTAAACGCAACTGGCGAAATGCGGGAGTGTACCACACTCCTCTGCCTACCGCTTCGGGGAGATACAGGCGTGTTGTTACGTTTATAATTTTAAAACTCAATTTATACAATATAATTTTAGTAGTTCGAATTGCAATATAATAATATTTAAATGAATTGTATTTTAAGTCAGCAACATTTGAAACGTTATTTAAGAGTAATGTAGATTAATAATAAACTAAACTTGAAATTGACTGGCAAAATTTAAACAGAGAATATAACAAATTATTTGCGTTAATGCGATAATGGAAGACAGTGGTAGTCGACAGTACGACTCAGCAGTCGTACATACATACATAGGCCTGTAGTCATTTTAATGCAATTAATATTCTCGAGCAGCTAATCTTATTAAAAATTGAGATTAATAAAAAAAAACCGTTTACAATAAACGAACCGACCGATCAAATTTTGCAAAGCTGACGTTCAGATACGGGGCCGGCTGTTTAGCAAAGAAATTAATAAAAAAACCGACAATCTCACGTAGTGGGTCGAAATTATACGTGCGCAGGTGAAAGCAGAAGAGTCGGTTCGCTCACAATTTGTGTAATAAAACGACTTGTGAGCTGCTCTCGCTCTATTGACATACAAATAGCCTTTAACTCTGATACATATATTGTGTTAAAGTTCATATTCATGGCATGTGAGTTGTGAGTGGAATTCCTATGGAAATTCAGTTTAGCAGGCGATAAGTAATCTAAAAGAAATAATTTATATGCAATAAAAACATTATTTAATTTTTATGAGTAGATAAAAAATATTGATAGTCCATTCTAGCCTCATATATTTTTTCTAATATACGCTTAGTGTTGCATTGTTGAGGAAACATAAGAGATCCTAGGTATATGCTACATATCTAGATGTGCAGTTTTAATTAATTAATGATACTGTCACATAACAATAATTAAACGTAACATCACAGCTGTGATCCTCGGAAGGTAGCCAGAGGAGCGTAGTACACTCCTAAGTTTCACCAGTAACGTTTAATTCCCACTATGGAATAGGTGTTGAGCCTATTGCCATAAACCGGGCACAAATTAAGACTCCAAGCCATTATTAGAAAAATCCAGTAGTGCCTGACCCATAATTTGAATCCAGCACCCCTAGACCGGCAGTCACGCTTGCAACCAATATGAAAAACGAAGCAGTCAATAAATAGACCTTATTCGAAAATTGCTAATGAAATTATAAATTCGCTGGGCGGAGAAATAACTTATCCCCGACTCTATGCCGGGATATCGAGGTGTCGTAAAAGGCCTAAGTCGTGCTTTGCGAGTTCAAACCGCATGCCCAGCTTGAGGAATATGGGCAAGAAACCGCGAAGGGAGGACCTAGATAGCCTGAGGACAATGATGAATAAAATAAAATAATAATTGTTGTCTATGTACATCTTATTCTCAACAGACAAAAATCAGAGTAGATGCTTTACGGTTAAGAGTCGATAACAGAAAACCTGATAAAAATGCAAGAAACAGAATTAAATTTCGTGGTATGAATAAGAAACATTTTTCTTTAATTTAGTTATGACTTGAACAGTGTTAATGTAATTTAAAAATACCTTACAACGTATACATTTTACCGTAATCTTAATTTTCATGAAGTATAACTTGGTAAATATACTTTCATTCCGTTATCGAGAACAGGATAGACTTCAGAGCACTGCACTTCATTAATTGAGGTCAATATCTGCACAGAGAGATTAATTTGAGTCTTTATCCTGTATTATTATGTATATTCATTCATCGTTTTTATCTCTGCTACATGAACTACCGCTTCTCGCATACAAATTACAATGTACGCAGCGACAGGGACATCGAGATTACATTAACAGCCTAGTCAAAGGTTCGGGAGTTCAAATCCATATCACATATATCTTAGTTTAATAGGTCATATGTATTTTTAAAATGAAACTTGTCTTTCTATAAAGATATTGGAAAACATTGATATAACTTGCCCTCGAGTTTTGTATGAGGCGTATAATCTGTCAATTTGTACTTACATGACGTAGTAACATGGCTTAGTATCATTCTTATACTTTATTCCCACTAGGTCATTGTTTACTTTAATAAATTGAGAATAGTTATTAGGAATAACTACTCTTATGGCATTTCGAATTCTATCTCCATTGAATAACGTACAAATTTGTATACAGTAAATGGACCATACATGGATGTCATCCAAAATATATGCATAGTGGTTGAGATCGACGCGAGTATATTAAAATAGTAACATATTATTCAAATCATTTAATAGTATAGAACTATTTTAATATTAAACGCTTCTTCAATATCCATATATGAATAAATTATACAGCCACTTAACCCACGTATCCGATCGCGAGATCGGTGGGAACTAATGATGATGACCTCGTGGAGGGATTAAGGTAAGGTCTAGGTGCTTAATTAGCAAGACGATAAATTTAATAACAAAAAAACTTTATGGTAGGTAGGTAGGTACGTGTAGGTAGGGTTAATTTTTTTTTCAAAGAAATATTGAAAATAGCAAACTTATTTTTAAACATACTCTACCGTTATTTTGATAAAGTAGTCCCTACGTGCGGAGTAATTTTGTTATAACCTATCTGTACTTAAAAAACGAATACCACTCGAGTCTTTGACTGTCAACACAAAGGAAATAAAGCCGACTATCTCCGATTTGTACCGTTCACTGTTTAGAACGGGCTGGAGCCACGTCGCAAATCATCCACAATTTTTTTATTTGTGAGCTATGTGGAGCGCGACCGGCGACATCTGGGCCCGGTGGCGTTACATAAGCCCATGAATAGCCGGCCGTGAATGCGTTCCAATTGGATTTAATACCCGTAAAAAGCTTTTTTTTATCAAAACGAGAGCCTTTAACAATTGCATTTATTTTCCTTGGTCACCGATAACTTTACATAATTTAACGGCTATGTATTAGCGACAAATTTCCAACAGCAACTGGAATAAGTTACAAGCAGATTGGGACAAGTTACAAGCAAGTTGGAATTCGTTACAAGCAGGTAAGGAATTAGTTACAAGCAGATTGGAACTAGTTACAAGTAGATTGGAACTAGTTACAAGCAGATTGGAACTAGTTACAAGCAGATTGGAAAAAGAATAGCAGGCTAGAACAAGTGTCAGGTAAATAGAATGACTTTACTTAGTACCTATATGGGAATTATTTTCTTCATTGATATTTTCACATTTTAACTCGAACAACAAACGTTACGTTATCTTGGTTGGATTTATTTCGGCATCTACATTTTAATGATGCCTGGGGTATCCATCATATATGTGATTCCATACATAGTCACTAGTAAACTGAGTCATAAACGTAGCATTATGTATGTAAATTGTTGTGTAAAATCACTGTAAAGTAATATTACTTTACAGCTGTAACTCATTTGTAAAATGTATTGAAAATTATTATTTTTTTTATCCCTGGCTTTCTTTATTTCAATTTATTTTGACAGAACCACCATTGAATTTATATTCAAAACGCCTATATCATTGACTTACAACTTTTACTGTACATTTTCAAAGATGTCGTGTACTAAAATTTATAGCCAAAAGTCCCGCTTCCGTCCGGATATGAGTTCATGGCGTATTAATATTCATCGTACCTACATATATGTATTCTCACATCCGGTGACGTGTTTAAAATAACAATAACGGATAGTCACTATCGACTTTCTACGTTTCATGAAGTTCGAATTTCACTAAGTACAAATGTTAACAATTAAAGTATTTTTTTTTAATCGAATGGAATTATTACATCTCGAAGTTCGTATGCTCGTGTAACTGACTATAAACGAAACGAAATACTCCAAACTGTTTCCTGAACTTACTCAGGGGTCAAACCGTAGGGGGCAACAGAGCCGGTTGGTTGGACAAGTGCGGCTAGCGAAGTACACTGTCAACACAAGTCTCCACGTAACGGATCATGGGCATAGCTTTAATGACACGAAAGTTTGAGTCTATGTATGTGTAGTAGTACTGACTAAACCTGTGCTTAGCATTGGTTATAAGGTAACATCACGCCTGTAATCCCCAATGCGGTAAGAAGAGAAATGTAGTGCATTCCCATGTTTCACCAGTTATTATGATTTTAGCACATTGTTATATATTTGATGTAACGTAACCTTATGACTGTAATAGCTGAAGAGGTAGCAAGAGGAGTGTAGAACACTCCCACGTTTCACCAGTTACTTTTAAGCCCCACGAGGGAATAGGTGGTGAGCCTATTGCCATATACCGGGCACATATCCAGACTCCGAGAAACTACTAGAAAATCTAAATAAGAAAATTTAGTAGTGCCCGACCCGGGAATAGGAACCCAGGACCTCCCGTTCGGCAGTCGCACTTGCAACCAACACGACCAACGAGGCAACCTTTAATAATTATTATTGTTTACGCGATATGTCGTAAGCATTTACACGTACGTACATACACGAAGCACGTAATGAAAAGGTAATAATAGATTATTATGAATAAAACAATGTTTTTAAAAGAACACACAGAAAACTGTACCTATTATTCTTTAATGAACAAACTCGACAACCTCCACAGTACGTGTAAAAATTATAGCAATTCAATTCTTATCTCCGCTGTAATCGTTAAGACATTATCGTGTTAGACGAATAAATTAATTGCGCACTTTAAAAATGCCGTCATTTTGCACTGACTAGTGTCTGCCACTATATTCATTATCGTGAACCGTTTGATCTTTTGTTCTGTGGATTATTATATTTAGTACAAAATAAAAATGTTAACAGGCCGTCACAGTGACCCTGTGCTGTGCTGTGTTATCATTTGGAGTGACAATTTACGCGCAAGATCTTGTTAACTATGCAAATATCATCTCATCATCAGCTTATTTCAATCCACTGCTGGACAGAGGGCATAACTATGCAATGGTCAACTACATCCATCGTCAATTTCATTAAAGTCCATAATAAAAAGGGAAATTAATCAAACAGAAACAACATTGTGTCTATAATGCTCGAAAAAGTAGGCATTACATATACATTTGTACAAATTTCCAGGTATTATCAAAAATAAATACAAAATACACAGACTTCAAAATCTACTTAAATGATTTAGCTAGTATTGTTACCCAAATATTAGTGTTTTATTGGAGTGTTTTAGCGGTGTTTGTAATATCACCTTGTGATGTTATTAAACACTTATGATGTGCCAATGTTAGTGAGCTCGTTCGTTATATTGTAAAGATCACAACTGGAACGCGGAAGAAGACAGAACATGTTTAGCAAGATTTTCTAGACTGCCGACTTGTTAAAAAATGAACTGTACTTACTTACAATTTAAAGATTATAGGTCGAAGATGACTTATAAAAACGCCATTATGATGACTCATAAAACTGATGAGATGAGAAATGATTTTTGCATAAGCACGCAAATATTTTTTGTGACACAATTTACTTAAATTTTCACGTTTTATTTGTTAGTTTATTTTTATTTTACGATACGGATCAGTCCGTAATAAAGCTGTTCATTATGTACACATAATGAGAATGTAAATTAATGAGAAAACAATATACTTTTTGAAACTAGCTAATTTGTTTAAAAAAAAATGTGAAGTTCTTGTTACTTCATTATCATCATGTTACAATTTGAAAAACATATTTTCATGAACTGCGTTGATATCAATACATATTTCCATTTATTTACTACGCCTTGATGTCATTTTGTTTCTTAAAGACACATAATCCTTTAAAAAAGTCCGTAAATCATAAGACGCCTGAACTCCTACGGGGAAACGTTATGCGGTGCACGAACGATGAAGTTTGCAATAAATTTCATTAAATTATAAGCTTCGCTTTAAACGTAAAATAAGTATGAAGTATAAGCTGGCAACACATATTTATGGGAGTTTCCTTTCTTATTTATTAAAGGTGTGTGTTACTACATCGATTTGTGGTATGCTGAGAAGACATACGAGTATGTATATCTCTTTTGTAAGACAAGATTCTTTTATTCATTGTCCAGTGCTTTGTCTAAAGATGTGACATAATTCAAAATTCCAATTTCAAAAATTTAATTACAAAACGAAATGTACAAAATAAAATCATGTTGCATAACCATTAATAACACTTTATAACCGTTACATTTTTCTACGTAAACACACATTGCCAAAATTTAAAATTTTAATTTAATGACTTTTTATAAAAATTTTGATAGTTGCTACTTTCAACGCTTCTTTAGTTTATAAACTCAGTAATACCCGCATACGAGTACAAATTTGATTATATACAACTATCCTTTGCACACGACTTTGCCCATGTTTTCAATACATTCCAACAAACTATGCTGCCGCCGTATTCTTATGCTATATGCATATTTGAAGCAAATCTATAAAAGGAATCAAGAAATCTTAACAATTTTCTTCTATATAACCAACTCAGGGTTTAATTTTTTAAATCTTTCTCTTATACTATGAAAATATGATGCAACTTACAACTTACAGCACATCATTGTAAATATTTTTTTTACTGATTCCATTGTGGTCTGGTAATAATTAAATGTAGTATAATTAAATAACTTCCATACAAACGTCCATTCCTTACTTCATAACTCAAATAAATGCATAATATGTTTTGTTAATTAAGAGCGTAAATCTAAAATCTCAGGGGTAACTTCTAAACCGATGAAATTTCAATCAATATTTCAACTCATGTTTTTTCTTAAGGGGTGAGATTTTCAAATTTCTTTTCTAAATCCTCACTTACTTCATATTTAGTGCTAAGTTTCACGCTTTTAGGTCCGGCGTTTTTGACTTTGTGTTGATTGATTAGTCAGTCCGTTTCGTAGTTTGTATATATGTGGATAAAAGCAGCCTTCGCCGTGGCAATGTGGGTTCTAAGTCGCGGCTATATTTAGCTTGACCGAGCAGTCACCCCGGCTACCAGTGATTCGCCTATCGATACAACGTACTATAGCCAGCTACTTCCGAGTACACAAAACAAAGTGGGCTGAATTGTTACAACTTTCAATTGCAAAAGTTTATTGACTGGCACTAATTTGTACAGTTTTTAGAAATTTGCCATTAAAATAACATTAGTGAATGTCATTAAATCAATCTGTGAGATTACAAACGATATGTTTGATGTTGGCAATATTTTCGCCAGACTCATAGACGGCGGCTAAATTACCGGTATTCAAGGCGAGAAAATAATCGAAAACACATTTGGAAAACGAACAGTTACATTCTTAACTTTATATTAATTATTACATATATCCTCTCTTCTTCTCCTTTTCTGACTCTTTTTATCGTTTCTTCGTTTCCACTGTTGGAACACGGGTCTCCTCCCAGAATGGGAGGCTTAAGGCCATAGGCATTATTATGTTTTGTTTTTAATTATATTACATACCTACTACCGTTTTTGAAGATAAATATATGTATAATGCGCGACATCGAAAAACGTCGAATGTTATTAACCTTGAATAAATAATTACACTTATTTTTATTTCATTATAATTGATTTTGATGAAATATTACTAACGGAAATACTACATATAATGTTAAAATAATAAAATTTACGGACCAGTGTTTTTAACCTGAACGTGTAGTTTTTACAGCATCCCGTGACACGTTCGATAGGGCTTTCTTATTCTTCAGTTCTAGATAAAAATGAATTCTAATCGCACACGATCGAAAGTTCTATTTTCAAACAGCCATTAATAAAATTGGCTAGCCAGTACGTGTTCAAGGTGCGTTATATAACGTAATGTACGACGATCGGCTGCTGATACGTCAAGAGGCTCCACTGCGCTGCAACTTTCGAATGTGTTGCCGGATCAATTTAGATAAATTGTTTAGTATCAGGTGTTTATTATGTGATAGAAAGTTCGAGAACAATGCTCACTGTGTGAAGGGTTATGTAATCGGAACTATGGGCTTATTTGTTTATTTTTTTGATACTCGTAGTTAACCAGCGATTGTTGCGTTTCGAGAAAATAGTTTTTGCATGAAATCTGAGTATAATAAATATATATGTACTCATAATAAAATATAGAAACAAGAAGAATGTATTTACGTTTATATTTAATTTTGTCTTACAGCTGAAATTTATAGTAATAAGAACACATAAACAACAAAGTTATTTGGTGTTGAATATTGCAAAGATTTGAGGCATCTCATACCTTGACCCTTCTATTATGTTATTATACATAATTCAAGCTTTTCAAATCCTCAGTCATAATGTTGGTTCTCACTTTGCATAAATTTCAGTCTCAAATCGTATTCCTGAAACCGTAACAGTGCGAATACTTCTGCGGCTTCAGGAAACTGTTACTCAGACAACGCACGAGGTTAAGTATCTGCTAAATTTAAGTACAAATTAGTTAGAGGTTGTATTTTTAAGTAATAAGATTGTCTGCATAGTATATAATTACGTGGAATACAAAAAAAAATCATTCAATTATAAATTATAAAATTCTATTCCATAGACCAAAATTATTGTTATCTTTCCTTTAATTATAGACCAAAGATAATTTTTTCTATCCACTTCTATGCAGCATGAAACAATATTCAAACTAATGCTTCTATAATTCACGAGATTTCATTGCACTTATATTTTCTAGAATAATTTTCACAAATATGATATCCACAAATAGATAATAATAACGTTTACAAAAATGTAACCAATCACATCATGAGAACTTAAAATTACTGTTTTTGTGATATTATATCTATCTGTCTATCATAATTTTTTGTTCAAATTATTCTCAATGATAAAACAATCTCGAGGTATCATTGTTTACGTCTAATCATCCCAATTAATGAACCTTGGTAACAACTTTGCTCACTAAGTCGGTAACCTTGCTTATATTTGCTTCGACTGACGTTTATTGGAAATTAATGTTCCTTAAAGTTACATTAATATACAAATTAAACGATATAATAAATACATAAACTCATATTTTTAATATATATTTATAATAATATTTGATTAGTAGCGAATTATGTAGTGAGCGCATGCCCTCGGGAGTACAGTCACAGTTTTCCTACTAAGCGGAAAAATAAATGCAGCTAGGAGACATTTACTTTATTTATATATTCTTTATTGTAATATCTGAAAACTATTTGATTGTACAAAAGGCGGGTTTAATGCCTAGTGGCATCCTTTAGCAGTCAACCCTTGATGATGGCGGTAGGTAGTATAATAAGAGTCTAAGTTAAATTAAACGAATAATTCATAAACATGTAATAACTTAAATGCTTACATATACATACATACATTGTAGTTAGATGGTACAAAACCCATTCATTTTTGGGAGTTTTTAAGTAATCCCTAAGACATTCATCCAAGGTAATTATTCGCTTTTTGGGGCAACCCCAGTCCAAACATTGGGCTAGCAACTTACAGATAACCTCCGATCTTAAATTCGTCAAAACGTATATATGTGACTGAGAGTTGAACCGGCTAGACTCACGTATGTTTTTCGGGGTGGCCCGACTAGTCACTACTTTAGCTAGTCACAACTCACGCTCGTAATCGCCGAACAGGTAAGCACAGGAAGTATTACAATCCCACGTTTCACCAGTTACACAATGTGTATACCTACATACATTTCTAAATAGTTATATGTATACATAATTTTGCTTTCGAACCCAAAATAAATACCTTAACAGTTGATCACGGAATAATATCAGTTTAATTTGCTCTATTGGTCATGATAACTAATAATGTAAGAAGGGAAGCTCTCGGAACCGAGCGCCTAGATGTTGGTGTACCCAAGCAACTGCCCTCACAGGTCTCTCTCTAACAAACGCCTTGAGAGAAGCTGTAAATCGAGAGAAGTGGTAAGAACTGGAACATACCGTTACGATTCGCTTTTAGAGGCACGACCTTCAGTAATGAAAATCCGACACAGAAGAGAAGAATTAGACACGCGTATTTAACCGTGCTTCGCGGCGCCCTAGAGTATCTTCGCGAACCACTTCCACGATTAACTAACAATTACCTATATAAAATTATTGAAAAATAACACAACAGTTGCAGCCATTTAATAACACGGAATGGTTGAGTTTTAAGTTTATAACAAATTTAATGAGTGGTCTTAATAAAAATGCCCGCGACGTACCCGACCGCCGCTTGCGTAACATGTTGCATTATGAAACGATTACAACACTGTAGGATGTATAATGAGCATATCCGAAGTTCCAGTCTTTCTAGTTACGTTCCCAATAGGCTTGTCTGAACTTTATGATATAAATGAACATCGCAAGGCGCCTTTCTACAAATGAAGTTATATAAAACTGTTCCTTAATGGATACAATTTTCATTTAATCAATCGTGCGGGCACAACTATATCCTAATATTACATACAATCAGATTCCTTTGAACTGTATTCCATTGTGCACGAACTACAAGTCGATAATACCAGAAAATTCTTTTGGATTCTCCTTACACAGGTAGATATATATAATTAAAAATGGTTAAAAATCTGAATTTACGTGAACAGGCAGACGCACATACTAAATCATCTAATATAATAAATTATACAGCCATGACGTAATTTTTTTACCGTCTCCGACCGCAAGCCGAAACTTGACTGCGCATATAAGGTAATATGTTAACGCAGACTCGAAGTGTTTGAGGCCGTATTTTTTGTGATTACCAACAGGTAATGCTTTTAACAGTTATGTGACATAAACCCATAAGTTTACATTAAAATTATTTTTCCTCGACTGCCTTGTTCGTCGCGTGGAAGCATGTGCGATTACTAATGGAGAGGTTCTGGGTTTGATCCCCGGGTCGAATGCTATTTTTCATAACTTAAAATTCCCAGAATAAGCACGATATTTGGATTTATGCTCGGTGTATAGCAATAAGCTCACCACCTATTCCATGATGGGGTGTAAACGTAACTGGTGTAACGTGGGAGTATACAGGTCCCAGTCAGGAGCTCTACAGAATGTCCTAAAGCAAGTGAAGTGGTGGGGTCCACAGCAGAGTACCTGGAACCCAGTGAAGGTGTAGTAGTGGCCGGTCAAACTCAAATTGACATGAAGCATGATGTTGACAGGATATTGGCCCAGCACTCTTATGCTCATCCCTACCCTAGCATAACTATTACAGAGCCTCAAGACACAGTACAAATTAAGGAAGAGAATGGTGATAGAGGAGACTTATATTATGCCAGTTTTGATGATGAAAATGACTGCATCACAATTGAAGTTCCTTGTGATGATGATATTGTGGAAGAAGTTGCTCCGATCAAAGTGGAAACAGAATTCAATACCTTGACAGATAACAACACAGAAATGAAATTGGAATGTGATATGAAGTTATTGTCACCTCTGAGTTTGTCTCCAAATTCCATGGAACAAAACCTGTTTGGAGTGTCGCCTGCCCACACAAGTCTTAGCTTGGACCTTGGCTATGAGTCTTTAGCATCACCACTCAGTGAACCCGAATCAATGGACCTATCAGACTTCTGGTGTGAATCATTCTCAGAATTGTTCCCTGGCCTAGCATAGGGGAACAACCTCTGTGCATTTTTCCCACCAAAGACTGATTAGTTTTTATTTGCATGTTTAAATTAATGTAATTAATTATTGTTAATTTAATAAAAGACAAATTCTATTAATATATTAATTTTATCGCTTAGTATAATTTTATTTTTATGTGATGTGTTAGTATAGGGATGTTGATAAGTGTCGTAAATAAAGTGTTCTGTGACAATATTTGTATTATTTTATACCTAATGATGAACCTAAATGCTAAACTGAAAGTATGTCCTTTAGTATGTAACGCTTTGAAGTTTTTTGTTGGGTGCCTAGGCTTTTTGTAAAAAGAAAACCGTAACATCACGCCTTTAATCCCAAAAGAAGTAGGCAGAGAGAAATTCGAATAAGATTTTTGTAAAATACGAGATATTTACGTGATTTGAGAAACTTGTTAATATTAGGAAAGTGGCATTAGATATTAATCTATCTATATATTTTTTTATCTCTTTTAATTTTAATTTTTTTCAAATTTAAAAGACTAGGTATTATTAGAATAGCATAATCGGCTACAGATAAACGTTATCAGCTACTAATTAAAGCCCAAAATTTACCGATTGCAAAAGTAGCTGAACTTTTAAAACGTTCATTCTATAGAACAATTAATTAATTATTTATAAGGGTAATGGGGGCGAACATGGAACGGATAACTATATTACAATGCTCCCAAATTATAATCGCAGCCATGCAAGTTTCTTCTTATTTTTCTGAGAAGGAAAATCGATATTATGAAACAATGCAATTCCTTAGCAAGCTTAACAAAAATTTTATTGTCTGGTTTTATAAATATAACACCATTAGGATAACTATTTAAACGTCCTTGCAGTGCTCATCAACATGTGTCGATCGTTGTTTAATTATATTCGACAATCGTTCCATATTTAAATTGACGCCAACATTGTATATCGGATATCGCCACATAAATATGCCTCCGATTCATGGAAAGTTCCAGTTGAGTGTAATTAGGTTATCGAAATTGAAAAAAAGCGCTGCGATAGTGTTTTACGCGGAGTTCATGTACTCAGTTGGTATGGCCAGAACGCAGAACACACATAGATGACGTCAATTAAATGCAAATACCAAAATTGTTCTGAATTGTAGATTATGTTGCTCGCCAGTGTATTACAATTTAAACCAGATTTTTATGTTCTTTATAACAATCACACAAATAAAATTGAATATATGTACGTATGTAATGTATTTATTTAGGCAGGTATTCCTTGTTTTAAAATTAAGAAGTAATTTTCTTCAACATACATATATAGGTACATACATATTAAGACAAAAAAATCAAATTTCCTTAGAATCTAGAAATAATACATAGATATATGAATCTTGGGAATACATACCTAAGTTTGATTTACAATGTAGGTATTTACTTTGTAATTCTTAATCTCAAACAAAGTAAACTGGAACCTAACTGCCTATATTTGTATACTTAACTAAAGTTTGGCCAAAAAATACAATACAAACTGTATGTAGGTATTCATAATTGTTAAGTCCTATCTACATAATCGATACCAACAGGCAATAATCATAGCTGCGGTGATTAAATTATTCATAGCCCGTTACTATTTCCTTGACCCCATATCTACCTATTAATAGATATGTAGATATTGTCGATTTTATTGATGTGTTAGTGGTAATAAAACTGTCGACCATCTGCCTCTGTTTTTCCCTAAAACTGTAGGCAGAGGAGTGTAGTACATACCCTTGGTTCACC
>DWFO01000712.1:0-18679 GCA_018246595.1 Mimoniades nurscia nurscia
TCGACCCGGGAATCGAACCCAGGACCTCCCGTTCGGCAGTCGCACTTGCAACCAACTCGACCAACGAGGCAGTCATATAATATGTATACTATATGTATATGATACAAATATTCCAGTTTCAATGCGAATCATCATTATTATTCGTTGGTAGAGAAATTATCAAGACTGTTTATTCCTCGTTACTATTTACAGCGCGACCAAATCGCGACAAACGTGCGAGTTTCAACAGTAGCGCTCGCTAGCTGTTCAATGTCAAAGCCAGTGTCAAGGTTACTCCGTAGCATCTGTGCAAGCGGATGGCTCTACGATCTTCGTATATTTATCCAGCAGTCACGTACCGATAAGGGCATGTATCGGTTATGGCCGTCGACTGGAGGTTGTGTTCATTTTAATGTTTACCTTTTGTTTCATTATATAAATACACGTTTATTTAGGGATCGGTATTGTTCTGTGGTATTTATAGATTTTCGCAAACGTTGTCAATGCAGACGCTGAGTACTCGTAAAGGCTAATAGTTAACAATGCAACATTAAAACGTGGGGGAGCTCGGATAGGATAACAAACAATATAATTATAGATGTAAAAGACATATGAATACGCTACAAGTTCAGGCGTTCCATCTCAGTCGTCACAAGTGGCAACAACGGCGGATCAAACACGGCCAAAGTCACAAACCTGATAAAATGAATGAATGAATTTTGCATTTAAAAGAATATGTACATACATTCAACAAGTATACAAGAATATATACATTCAACAAGCATACACGAATACATATATACATTCAGCAAGCATCCAAGAATATATACATGCAGCAAGCATATATACATTAATATATACATTCAATAAGCATACAAGATTTTCTTTCTTTCTTTCTTTCTTTCATATATTCATTCAACAAGCATACAAGAATATATTCAGAAAAATAACACCCGATGAACCTGTTCATAATAAAACTTTAAAACGGTAACATCTCACCTGTAATCTTCGAAGACATCGGCAGACGAGTGTTATATTCCCACGTTTCACTAGTTACGGTTTTATTAAACATACGTAATACATTTTAAATACATAAGTATAGACAAAACAATACATATGGCCACACATCGAACAAACACGCACATTACAATATTTGTTCTGAGCGGGAATCAAACCCGCAACCCTCCTTTTCAACGGACAGTGGCGTTAATCACTGGACGGACAGGCTGGTCGAAACAAGCCTTACTAGCCCATTAAACATCATATTCATGAAGTTCAAATTCGCCGCTATTATCACCTGGCAGTCCTCGTACTGATTACCCCGTTGATTGGATTCATTGCATTGATTACTGAAGTCAATTTAGATCGCGACTTAAATATTAATGCTGATCGCACGTGATCAAGACAGCCCTTCACTTCACTTCGCTAACATTACATTAAGTGGATTAATTACAGTTGTCTAACAAGGAAAACTAATCCATCGGCTTAGACAGCCAGCACACGCGTAGATATGTCTAGCTTGCATGGAATAATAATCTGGATTTAGATCATATCGCTAGGGTGTCCTAGCCGTGTATTTGAGTGGGAATAATTTACTACATTGTGTACGACATCGTTACGCTCTTTTTCAAGACAGGCAGAGAGCGGTGATAGCCAATATTTATTACACATATACTTTATTTATTAATATTCTTTGTTTTTACAGCAGTTGACAAATAATGTAACAGGAAAATCTGTGATTAATAGATATCAAAAAGGCTTCATTATCAATTGAGAAGCGATCGCTTCCAGAAGAAAAATTAAAAGCGAAAACTAATATCTATGTATAACTAGGCAACGTCCATAAAATATCATCTCAGATACATACAATGGCGGATTTTAAAAATAGTTGTCAATAATGACATGCAAGAAATATATGTAATAAAAAAACGTAACATCACGCCTGTAATCACCGAAGTGGTAGACAGGGAAGTGTAGTACAAAATGATAAAAGTGAAGTGTTAATAATAAATATGTAAATATGAAAATAAATAATTAAATAACAATGACCAGAACAAATTTAAAAATCGAACAAATTATTACAATGGATAAAACCTTGTCGAAAAATATACATATAAATATACATACAAACTTCATATACATAGTTTCGGAGCAATTGAAATGTATTATTAAACGCCGGCGGAGGTTCATTGTTTATTTAGCCCTGAAATATGATCGACAATAACGAGAACAAAAAATTTAATAGAATTACTTTTGTCGCGTTGCATTCAATGAAATTCATCTTGGGTAAACAAATGATTGCGCATATATTTTTTATAGAGATGTTGACACAACAACTAGGGTTGCCCAAAATTTGTTTACAATATTTTAATATGTACTCATGTATTATTTTAATATCGATGAAGACCTTCAACTTAGTTTCACGGGAAATAAACAACGGTAACAATCAGAAACGATTGATTGTAAAAGAAGACACGCAAGAAAGCTCGTCTAGTAATCACCTAACTCAAAAAGCTTCATAAAATGTTTACACACATTAAAAAATTGAGATTTAAAATATATCTGAAGAAAAATCCTTAAGTGAAAATGCAAATAAATGCTATTTCAATTTATAAAATCTTTGAAATCATGGTAAAAAGATGACAAACGACATACATTGCGGTATTTATGCATATACACATACATTCATAATAAAAATTTCTCAAGACAGTATCAGCAGTACGCTGCGTTAAAATAAAACAATTAGCGGTCCTGAATTCGTAATTATGTATTTCATTTATTTTCACTCATGTTATTTTTTTATATGTTTTGGCGACCCTACAGCCTCATGAAACCTTTGCGCTGGAAACGAGAGTTTACAATTTAGCAGATATTTCAGACACTGTTGCACGCCGCATGACCGCTCGATGACGTCACGCCTCAATTTTTTCCAATAAACAACAAGGGTTTAGTACATATATATTTGCAAATTTTAAACGTTTTTATTATTATGGTCAAAACGTATACCGTTTATATTGCGTTATGATTACAGTTTACTTTTTGGTTCTTATAATAGACCGACTCGAGAGCTGATCAGTAATCGATCGTATTTAAAATTATCAAATAATTAATTCTACTCGTAAGGAATCTTAAAAGTATGACCATAAACAATTATGACGTAACCTTAAAATAATATATGGTCGGAATTTACCCATCGCATCCTTAAGGGAAAGGTACAGTAGTAAAACAATAGAAGGGTTGACAAGGTGTTAGACACATATAACATTTATTGTCAAAATTATTTGAACTCTTTATCGAGTATTTTAGAGTATGATTTAAACATACTATATTTTTCCAGTGTCAATGCTATATACATACAAAATGTCAACCAATCGGTTTAACTCTTTCTATGTGAGAACATAAAATAATGCAGACTTTTACTATGAATTTTCAGCAATGGCAAAAACTTAAAAAACAAATATGAACTGAACTAGTGCGGAAACAGGTTAAACTCGAAAGATATAATATGTATTCAGGCAAGCGGCCAAGTTTCGCTCGTGTCAAACAAGTATTGATATAGTGTCACAATATATATTTTGTACGTGCATTCCTTATATCCACAAACCAAATTATTATCTATTCCACAAACCAAATTATTTAAGAGTTGCATTAAAGTGAAATATGCGGTACTGAATTACATTAGAGAGAAATTTTATTTCTTCATGATTGTGTATAATATTGAGGGAATTTGAGGGACAAAAGATTGGAAGTTGAATGGATGATGCCCGTCTATGTCGGGGCGGGGTAAGAATAAATTGCTCGACCCCGTGCCGGGATACAGGATGTCGTAAGACGCGGCTAAGCCCGGCGCTGTCAGAGCGCGGTATGACGCGGTCTGCCTAGGCACAGCTAAATGCCCCCAGGCCGCCTATAGGCAGCAGCGTAGGCGATTCGAAAAGCTGGTCTCTGTGACCCCCAACCCGCATGCCAGCAGTGGACTACAATAGGTTGATGATGAATATGTATATATGAACAAATATCATTCTTATTACACATAATTTGCACTAATTATTATACCAATTCCTAAAGAATATTTCGAGTACGTATTACTAATTTTCTCCATTTCCATATCTTTACATTAAACTATCATAACATCAATTTATTGGCCGATGTCAATATACATCTGAATATTTCTCCGAGAGACATGCATCGGGCGCGCGGAGACGCGCAACAAGGTCGAGTGACGTCATCGCTGCACGGTTACCAACTGCACGTAGAGCAAATAAAAAGTAATGGAAGATCACGACGAACAACGAAAGTGAAACGGCGGAACCACGCTCCTTCCGTGTGCGCTCGCGCATGCTAATAAACGTTGACAATGACGAAATAAAAAGTTGAAATATTCGTATTGAAGCTATGATATCAATAATATTTCAATACCGATTCTTATATACACGCAAACACAAAAATTTAGACAATATTTATTACATCTCTACATCCTCCCTGATGGGCTCAGATCTCTTCAGCAACTGCGGAAGACCTAAAGGTAATCAGAGGATTACAGTACAATTCCATGTTTCATCAGTTACGTTATACAACCCATGGAACGGTTTGAGCATATTGGTATATACCGGGCACAAATGCAAATTCCGAGCTACTACAACAAAAACCTATTCCGAAACCTAACGGCATGCCAGCAATCCCCGAAGAGGTAGGCAGAGAAGTGTAGACCGTTTTATCGTTCCACTGTTGGAACATGGGTCTCTCTCAGAACGAGAGTGTTAAGGTCATCGCTGGCCAAGTTCGGGTTGGCAGACTTCACATTTTTTTTGACAACTCTAAGGTGAGCAGGTATCCTCAAGATGTTTTCCTTCACCGTTAAAACAGTGATATTTAATCTTAAAACGCACATTTTGTAAAGAGGTGCACGGTAGGATTTGAACCCGGGTCTCCGGTGTGAACGGCTGACTTTCAAACCACTAGGCTGTCACTGCACCCCTGCACTGCACTTAAATAGCACCATAGAATAAAAAATCTATGTATTGATAATGATGCTCTTATGTAATTGTATGCGACAGGCCGGTGTTCCAAGGTCAGGTGACGTCACCCTTACGCCGCTTAGCGACTGCACCAGTCAAATAACATTTATAGGCTAGGTGCAAGTTGCATTTCGTATCACTACATATACATATGATTTTTAATATTTTACAAATCATTTCACGTTACCATTATAATGTTACTATTCTGAAGTATTTATGGAGAAATAAATTTAATTAAATGTATCATCAAATCATCATCATCAGTTTAATCGCCTGCTATGACACAAAATGACATTAGATAACACGTCTAGACCACGCCTGCGCTGAATATTTAAATGCAGTGAATGCAATACGTATTTACATATATTACCTCTTCGTGGGCGTGTAAGTGGTTTGAAATGAAGTGCTGAAGATTGAGCGCAGTGACGTGCTATTGGAGAAGCCTATATCCAGCAATCGACGGAATACGTTGATGATGATTTCAGTGTAAACGTGTAATGTAACAGCCTCCCGGCCTACAATCTATGAAACTTTTATTATAGCGGTCGTGATCGGGCGCTGTTAGCGGAGATTGATCTAATGATGCATAAGACGCGTCGCGGAGATAGCTTTATCGCCAAATATTGTAGACATAATGATGTCAAGGTTTTAATTATATCAAGTTAAAGGTGAAAATGTTTTGTCGCCTCAACAATCTTCCACTTTCGCTTGTTTCTTACAGGTTTTCTATCAGAAACCCGTCCTGCCTAAACATATATCATATATTCATGAACTACAATTATTATGGATACATAATTACGTATTTATTTTGAAACATTACTGGTAATAAGTGAGAGTACTATAGTTCTCTGCCTTCCCCTTTGCGAAATACAAGCGTTATATTATGATGTTATACATGAATATACTAATACGGAATGTGGAAAGCTAATTGGTATGTATTATAAGTACAATAAAATAATTAATTTATACTTCAAGACTATACGGACACAGATGTACTTTTGAGATAAGAACCTCAATAAGGTTCAATCTTAATAATTTGATAAACATAGGTCGAATCTCCGTCATTATTTCACGTACATTAACAGTATTGAAAACCAGAACTGATATCCTCAAATGACAACCATTGCTGCACCAGCTGGCGCCACGATGCACCGACAACAACATGAGTTTGTCACGATTCAGTCGGATCGCACACCCTTTTAATGACGATATATCTATCTAAATCTACTTGAGAGTTCGAAAGTAACTCCCTTATTTTGTCGGACAAAATAAAATTCACTTCATTATAAAATAAAATATACAAAAATAAAATATAAAATATATATATCAATAAAATTCAAATTCGTCGTAAATTATTTTAAATTTTTAACTATGCATTCATTTTACATATTTCTTTTAATCATGATAATAATTAAAACATTAATGTGGACCGCAATAATTGATGAAGACTGTGATTAATATGCGCCTTTGCCTAGCACTTCACGTTAATATAGGTGTGATATAATATTATACTCATTGTTATTAGAGAATAACAGTGAATTAATAAAGTAAACAAAGTTCCCACATGTATAATTGATAAGAGGGGTCAAGTGAAAGTTGGTGATACTGTTAACATTAGCACTCCGGGATATACATATGTACACGTAAATACGAGTATAATCACATTCCTGATAACGACACTATGGACAAAATTATCAGCATAACGTTTACCAAAGGCAAATCAAATTAAATTCACTTCCTTTGTTTTTTAACAAAATTAACGGTGATAGCTCGGTGCTTGAGAGTGCCGCGTCTCACTCCGGGGTCCAGGCTTCAGTTTCCGGCGAGTGTTTATCTCTTTTGCAAAGTTATATGCGTTTGAAGATTATCTCCGTCGCTTGAAACGCATGTCGAACAGTGTGGCGATAGAGAGGCTGATGATAATCTGAAGGATATGTAACGGGAAGTCTTAATTCTATAATGTGGGAGTGTTCTGCATTCCTCTGCCTACCTCTTCGGGGATTACAGGCGTGACGTTACGTTCCTAATTCTATAATCATGCACAAATTAATTTCGTTATATTTATGATATACATAGGTAGAATAATATCAATAGTAATGAGAAAATAAGTAAAAACCTATAATAACATTGTTTATCGTTATCAACAAACATACACACGATCAGGCAAAAATTTAATTTAACGGTAGAACTTTTATAAGAATACATTCTATATACCGGATAAAAGTAAATTCCGTTCCAAGTAACTATTATACTGGCTTTATAGAACATAACATAAATTACACAGTAGAATAGTAGTAACACACAGCCAGTAATTAAGTGAATAAGTTATAAAGTGACCTCTTATAAAGTGTGATAATTAATAGGTTTTATATTGAGGCATACTAACTGAAAGACCCGTCACTTTCAAAAAACGATACAAACATCGATGATGATATTTTAAGATTTACTTTAACGATACTACGGTGTACAGCGGAAAACAATTCTCAGCATAATCTACTTATTCCCATCCAGTGCTGCACATCCACCTCTCTAATAGCACGCCACCGAGCTCGAGCCTGAGCTATTCGCACCCAACCGCTGCCAGCCACTGCTTATATCGTCACTACACTGCTGGAGAACGTCTTACGCTATATTTGCAGAGTCGTATCCACTCGAGAACACGTCCAATGTACGATGTACACATATTAATAAAAGTGTAAATCGTTTTTCGGCTCCCACTGTACCGACCTACCGGTACGCGGTGTAATGTCAGCTGGCAGCGCGCCACGCGACGTGCGCGATACGTTCCGAATAGCTTCGTCAAATATGTATCAACACGTACATTGTATTAATGTGCACAAATACGAGATATTGCATTATCAGCCAAGTGGTTTATACAAATTCGTTATTACACGGTTGTCTCGTTGGGACGGCGATTGCTGGTAATGGGTTCGAGCCCGGGTAAAGTTTAGAGTTTGGATTCGAGTTATGTCTACGGCTGTGGGATCACTTTCAATTTTATTTAACAATGTATAATGACGAATTTTAAAGACTATGATATCAATGACATTAAATTACCTTTAATAATTTCTTTTTATATAATACTCAATCCTATCAACGTTATTTATACATGTGCACTTAATTGAAATTAATTTGTTAAACCCGTGCTGTTACCTTATTTATATTTGAGATTCCTAATTTCTTACATTGAATGAAGAACAGACACAAACCAAAAATGGCCGCTGTCGACCAGACACCTGCATCCAATCTCGAACAGGACTGTAGGAATACCATTGCTTTCATCAGTCAGTTCAGTTAGGACAAGACCTTCATGGGGCGTATGACTGAAGCCTTCCCGAGCGGCGACTAGCTCTAGTTAAGAACGAACATATACTGCTCGGCGTACACTGGACATTACGACCAATTCTTTCACCAAAATGGCTGATCACTCACGATTAGGCATCGACTCGACGAAGAAGACAAGACCTTAATAAGATTATTAGTTAGTGTTAACTTAATGACAGAATTGCGGAAAATGAGATCGTTGGTATGTCCATAATAGCATAATCGCATGGCATGGTTTTAAATTTTACTCGAAGTTTCTCTACTCGTAGCGCATGGTGCACTTGGGCCGATGACGTAAATCACCCTCTTCTTATAAGGGCAGAGTGACGACTGCAGTTTTCTAACAGCCACTCAGTCACAACTACTTCCAACTTCTCAAAGCTATCTAGAATCTCATATTGTCGTCATCGTCCAGTGAAGCTGCGAATTCCTGTAGCTCTACAGTAGAGCTATTTACAAAGGACAACGGATAAAACAAAACTCACTTATCATCATTATTATCATCAGTCTATCCCCTCCACTATCATACATAGGCCTTTCCAATGTCCTACCTACTCTACCACTCTGGTCCAATTTCCCAAAAATTTAAGGTCCTACTCTACCACTTTGGTCAATGATCGATCGACAGACTTCACAGACTAAAAAATATCGTGGAGAATCGCAAAATGTAATAATTTTGAATTGAATTTTTTTTTCACGATAAGAGCAAGTGATATTCAATAAAGTAGATATGTGTCAGGTATTTAGTCCTAGATCACTAAAATTATACTAAAGGAAGTTATATAAATACTCGTATTTGTACTCTCTGCCACTCTACCATGGGTCAATTACCTTTCTCTACCACCACTTTAGCGAACCACGTATGCTTAATATTTCTAGATTTATAGGTGTGTCGTATTGCAGATCCGACCCAACAAGGTTCCAGGGGTCAAATGTCGATCGTTGTTCGAATTGGGAGCCGGATCGAGGTCGTAGTTGGGTCCGAACTGACCTTCTACTAATCTAGTTGACATCAACGTAGAATGTTTTACATGTATAATTGACCTTAATAAATGTAACTGTTACATTGCTGACATTTCTTTAGCGATGTCTAATTGTAATTCCATGTGTTGTTGACGCAAATAATTGGTACAAATAATTGATTGAACAGATGGTACATTAAATGATGGTATATTATATAATGGAGATTTATAGTTGTAACGTTTGTCTTGAGTGTTGATCACATTCACCACCCGGACTGAGCGTTGAGAATTACTAACCATGGAGCAATACAATTGCGCAGGCGCATCAACCCGAGATTTCATGAGACTATTTTGTATTTACGTAACAGTACGCCTGTGAAATTCGAAGAGGTAGGCAGAGGAGTATAGTACACTTCCACGTTTCACTAGCTACGTTTACATCCCACAATGGAATAACTTATGAGTCTATTACCATACACTAGTACACATCGAGACTCCGAGCCACTATTAAAAAATCTGAGTTAGAATAATCCAATAGTGGCCGACCCGGGACTTTATATTAGGACATTTCAATCAGCAGTCATGCTTGTTATGAATAGGAATAAAGGGGAACCACTATTTTGTATTTCATTGCAAATACATATGAACATGTTCGCTGTGTTGAATAACTAGTACATTACTACAACAGCACTCAACAACAACACGTGCCCTGTGCGGCGTCGAAAGGTAACACGCCAATACACGATGTATTTCATTCGAAGCAAACTTGTTCGATCGGTTTCACTATTTTACTACCGCCAAGGAAACGACATAGTTTTTTTTCCAATGAAATGTACGAGTAGCTACTAGTAAATGGCCCACTGAAGAAGTAATGTTTATTCATATATTAAAAACTCAAGGCATTACAAGCTAGGCCTAATTAGTTAGCTTAACATCGCGCCTGTAATCCCAGAGGACGTAAGCAGTAACACGACCTACGAGGCAGTAAGGCAACTTATAGAGTACTTTTCAGAATATGATGTAAATCAAAACTGAACAAATATATGAATATAAGTACACAAAGCATTCGCATGTAAACACTGGTTATAATAAAATATATGAACTTTCTAATGAAATTGTACAGTTCCAGAGCGTTTGTTCCACGGCGAAATAAAATTTAAGCCGAAGGAAATCTCGACCACGGCTAACTTAATTACGTGAAAGCTTTACAACGAACGTGATTTCAAAGCTGTTTTGAGCCAGTAATACCACGTATTCTCGGTTGGTTCTGTCAAAGACTTTGAATATGTTCGTGGCGTGGCCACGCGTCGTACTACCAGCGACAAGCGACAAATGATATTATTAATGAGTAAACATTAAATAATGAATTGAAACTGCAAACAAAATAGATGAAAAATCCAACAACAATTTTATCATCGATTGCCTTGTTGGTCAAGTAGCAGCAAACGTGACTGTCGACCGAGAGATCCTGGGCCCAAATCGCAGGTCGGGTAGAATTCGATTTTTCTAACTTACATTTTCCAGTTGAAATTTTCAGTAGTGGCTCGGAGTCTGAATGTTCGCCTAGTGTATGGTAACATAGTAGACTACAGGCGTGATGTCGCGTTTATATTCTCTAATTATATGTTCAAATTCAAAGCAACCATTAAGGAACTTAAAATATTTTTACTGCTAAACGAACTAATTGATTTGTACATTATCTGAAAATATCAAACTGACTTCTTAAGAAAACATCGAGAGAAGAGCGGAAAAGAATATCACGTGACACTTGAGATGTACGCTACTTGTAAATGGAAAATATTAGCGAAACCCCCTCGCGATGACTCAAATATAAATAAATTGTACTTCCATCAAAAACTATTACTCCTATGAGACAAATTTCTGGGAACAATTTTCATAAATAGCGAAACATTTTTATTAGAGCCCAAATAACGGTAGGTATAATAAAAATATTCCTCTCAAACGATTACTATTTATTTGAGTTACTGTGGCATATATTGAATGGAACAAAACATTCATTGAAATTCAAAACGTTTTTATTATAATCAAAATAACAGATTTATACATTTATACATTTACATAACCTATTCTATTATACTAATAATATAATCAGTTAATCAATCTCCGTAGATATATGTATATGTTAACCATTATAAGGTTTCTATAAATTTGTTCGTTTATCGCCTCACGCTGGCGGTCGTATTGTCGCTGGGAAAACAGCACCCGGTTGCGGGTTTAAAAGGTTTTGAATAGGCAAACTTTTAAAACGGTTTACGTAAATAGCTTATATTAAAGTTTATTAAGCCAGATTACATATTTACAGCGCTGTTATTCGAATTTGTGTAGTATGGAGTCGGTATGATCACCGAGCCCCCTTAACGTCTTCATTGGAGTTATTGTTGTATTATGTTTTACAAGGTCACGAAGTTTATAAAACGTTTTTACTACAGGTACATGCATAAAATTACGTGTATAAAATTTTCAAAGTACTAGTACATGATAGAGATCAAATTTGGGGATATACCCGCGGGTAGAGTGCAAGTGTCTTAATTATGAGATTCATGTCGTGACGTCACGACCTCTCAATTACCTAATATCACTAGCGACATGCTTCACACTACAGCAATAGTATGATCTAATAGCGATCATCGTGTGACTTCTAAGCTTATCAACTTTTTTTATTTTCTTCCCTTTCGTGACAAAATAATATACACGCATACATTTTAATAAAGTACTATTGTAACGTATCTTAATTTGCTGACATAAAAATACACATAAAAACATAATTTTGATAGAGACGATCTCAATAAACGTAAATCATTGGTATCAATGGATAGACGAATATAACACTCCTAAAGATAGCTTAGCGTTTTCTAAGTAAAAACAAAACAAAGAACAACTCAATCTCACGTCACTACCGAGGGTCAAATATCTCTATCTTTGCATTCACGCCGGTTTCTGTGAGTTCTGACTCCCCCAATGAAAAAACAACAATGAAGCAACAAATGCGTTAACGCAAAAACTTTCACGCCAACATAATTCAAGGCCGCCGCGACCCGGTGCGACCGCGGCGCGCTCCGATGTTTATCGCCCGCGATAAATATCGCACGTGTGTAACTCGCCCACCGTTCTAATTGCGTTAATATGTGTATATAGAATACAACCCTCATTTCGTCGCCTTGGCTTGGATCGCAGCTAAATTGTGAGCAAAAACGTATGCGCGAATAAAGTTTTCGGTTAAAGGATTATACTCGTAGAGCATCATGCCTGCATCGCTCCTACGAATAACCAAAGGAGCGTAGTGCTACCACTTCGCAGCAGTTGTACGTTGATCGTGTTGGTTGCAAGCGCGGTCGCCGATCGAGATGTCCTGGATTCAAATCCCGGATCGGGCACTAATAAATTTGTCTAATTTCGATCTTCTAACACTGCCTCGGAGTTATATCCCGGTGTATGGCATTAAGCTCACCACCTATTCCATAGACGCAAAGAGTAGGAGTGTACGCGTAGTACTCTCTGTCTATCCCTTCGGGGATTACAGGAGTGGCGATATGTGTTACGTGGAATTAGTGGACAAGCTTATAGTGATACACCGGGTATAACCAGACTTTCAGCCACTACCAGAAATTCACTGTTAAATTTTGTAACAATAATTTATATGAACGTTCATTCTATTATTACTTATTTGCAGTAGAATATTTTTTATTTTATACAGAAATTTCCCACAATTACATGGCAGTCTGCTGTAAAGTCGGTACTCGGGTTTGATACGCGACGACAACACATCAGAACAATAACACCTATCATAACATATTTATTTAATAAACACAAGGCAGAGATGAAAATGATATAACATGAAAATGAACTTAACAAAGGAAAGTCGTACAGAGGTAAGTATCGAAAGTCAATAACCAATCGTTTAATAATCTGATAGCGTATGTACATATGTATATGATGATGCCTCAGTAATCATTTTAGACCTATGGTAGCGCTTCTTGGCTCCTACATTGAAGAATCCGGTTGGTCATAACCCTGATGTCCACTCCAGTGATTAGTGAATCAGATATTGCATTTAAACATGCGATAATATTGGACATATCTGCATCTCGTCCTGTAAATAGTATTATCGTATACACATATACAGCAATACGTACTTACAATTGAAAAGTGATATCAATTTCCGCATGGCGTGCTTGCGGCACATGCAATTAAAAACGGCACGCTCTGAGTTATTTAATGAGCAATTTACATTGGATTTCTACGTTCGAGGGTCACAGGGTGTGTTTAGTTTAATAATACATGCATACGTTGTGTAGTTTCTATGTAAATTTATGTTCTATGTGATTCCCCATTTACTTATAATTATAAGGAAAATAAATTATGATTATTTATAACCGTTTACGTAAGTCGATAAACTTTATCAGTTTTGTTATAGCTTTAAAATTCTATTTTAAAATTCTGTTCCCCTGTTATGCGGGTTGTATATTATTTTATGTCATATTTTATGTCTAAAATAGATGAATTCAACCATTTATTCAATATACAATAAGGGGGAATAAAATTTAGTAAAACAAATTAACCTTCGATTCCCATAAAAATGCTGTTTAAGTAACTTTTTATGTTGTCTTTTGAACCAGAGTTGCGGTTTTTAATATTAAAAAAGAACATAAAACATTAAAGTCAATAACGTAACGTCTGTAACCCCCGAAGAGTTAGGCAGAGGAGTGTAGCGCACTCCCAAGTTTTACCAGTTACGAGGTGGGTTTAGTGACATACATCTATTCCATAGCGGGTCTATGGAATAGATGTCACTAAAGTTTATAAATGCCTATAAAATAATTCTAAAATATGAGAAAAATCGCGTTTTGGTTTTTTTTCTAACATATAATTAAAAAACACTTCACCAAACTCCGGTTCGAACATAAATATTCCGGGCGCACCGAGCCCTGTGCCACAATAATGCGACGTTTAACCTAATCGTCCAACACGTACATGTTTGCATTGCTGTTTCACTTAGCTAACTGACACGGTACGTCCTTTGTAACGCAGCGATGAAACTGGTTCATTTCTTTTGTGCCACACTTTGCATACTCCCAAAAAGATCGTCGAAACGTTGAATTTTAAAATTCGGCGCCCGTTAGGGTAGATTTTATGCGATATTAAGTCAATGCTACGTTTCAGGGAACGTTTCGTTTATTATATATTTTATTTATATACGTATTTATTTGGATAATACTTCTCAAATTAGTATCACTTTATTGTTGGCACCAGGATTTATGAAGGTATACAACAATTAGATTTAGGTATCAAAATTCATAACTGAAATGATCGTATGTTCTCTGAATGACAAAACTTCTCTATATGTATAGCTGAGATAAAAAGGGAAGATTGCCCAGCTGAGAACCCAATTTAGAAAGTTTTGCACGACATACCACAACAATATACATATATTATGTCGTATCACAGCTGGTCGAAATCTCACATCCGATCACAAAATAAATATTCGTGATAACCAGGACAGGGCTCAAACCCACGACCCTGGCTCATAACCTAGGTTCATTAACCACTGACAAAAAAGAGCATGCCACGCCACTCGATATTTTTAAATGTGTGCATGTGCGTGTATGTATGTTAACTCGCAGAACGTTCCAGTATAATTTCAAGAGATAACAAGGGTTTTATCGTTTTAAGCGAGGTTTACAGTTCCGTTTGAGCTCAGTAAAATATAGCTACATATAATAAATAATAAATGAACAAAAAATTAAAATTAATGAAATATTTTTTATTTTATTAACTCGATTCCAAGTAAATAATCAACTGTCAACAATAATGCTTCTTTCGTTATGTACATATGTGAACATGTATATAAGTACACATTATATAAGCAATAAATGGCAGAAAGGAGGTTACCAGGTGTTAAAATATAATGTACCACAGCAACTTATGCCTTAAATCTTGAGCAGAAACAAAGTTTGACCTAAAACTACTTATAGTGAGCATTTAAGTGCACATTTTGTATCTTACATGCTTTCAAATTCGTATTAACTGGAAAAAAAATGTGCACAAATAATGTATTTTTCTTTCACTAAATGACACTTTTTTTGATCTTCCAATTTCTTATTTATTTCAATAAACAATATCGATTCGCAACTTCTAAATTCGTTTTTATTTCAATAAACAGTGTTCATTCCGAACTTCTAATTTTGTTTTTAATTCAATAAACATTCTTGATTCTGAACTTCTAAATTCGTTTTTATTTCAATAAACAATGTCCATTCTGAAATTTTAAATTCGAGTTAATTTAAAAGAAAAAATGGACGAGTGTGTTCGGTAAAACTGTACTAGCATTGAAGTGAGAAATATCTATGGTAGCGGCGAAGGGGCGCGGTGCGCGGGCGTCGGTGTGTGACGGTGACGCGCGCGCATGCGCCAATGTCAAGGTCGCGTCAGCATCTGTTCATACAAATAGACCAGCGAAAATAATCATAGTCTAAATCCATCGCGGCTTACGTTCCACGGCGATGGAGTTGTCGGTAATTGTTTCATTGGTATCCGGAATACGGTAATAAGGGAAATATATCCGGACTGGTACAGGACATTTATTAATTTAAATCCATTTTAAAGTTATTTGATAGTTGATACTGAATCTGTGTTACGATGTTCTTTCTTTGATTGCGTAAACTACTTATTCGGTGCTATCAGTGTTTGATGTGTTTAAGCAAGTAACATATGACATGATTTTAACAAGCCTTATAAATTGTCCTGTTTGTTAAATCCGTACCACCGAAATACAAACCGAAATGCCTACTTTGGGATTAGATTACCGTGTGTGGAGGTGTACGAAGATACCATTATGTTAAGTCCACATCTCAACATAGGACTCCATTACGGGTTATTACCCATAATTTCTACGCTATTTAACAATGTCTGGGCAAGCTGAGCCACACCGCTATCAGCCAGCCAGAGTTAACTCCCTGGTATCTGGACATGGGGTCGAGGGATTTACTTTTTCTAAGCCCTTTCTCTCTCATATATATTGTTATTCTCTCTTTCTCTTTCTGACATATTGTTGTAAAATTTTATGTTATTATTATACAAAACTGCCACGGTGTTGTTCAATACAACACCGATGTAATTTTTATTAGAAAATATGTCCTTTACACAAGAACATTAAAAATAAAACGAAAGCGACAGCTCGCCGTTTTGGAATGACTGATTAATATACTTTATATCTATGTAACTACTATAAACGTAACAAAAAATAAAAGAGAAAAAATCCGAAAAGAAAAATGACTTTTACGTTACTCAAGCAATATAAACGAGCAGGATAGTAATCTAAGAAAAGTTATTTATGAGAAAACAAGCTTTTAAGCAAACGAGGTCACGAATATCCTTCAATAATTGCAGCGCGAAACACCTAAAATAGACATGTTTTTCGACATCATGGCCAATTTCGAAGATAGGACAAGACAAAACGATTTTCTCGCTTTTTACACCTTAACAGCCAGCGTTCAAAATATAGAAATCAAAGACATGATTCTTAATTCTAAGGTAACCCCTTGTGCCGGGAATTTTTTTTTCAACCGGACAAAAATCTATTTTAAAATCCTCTTTGAGACTGCCTCGTTGGTCGTGTAGGTTACAAGTGCAACTGCCGAACGGGAGGTCCTGGGTTCGATTCCCGGGTCAAGCACTACTAAATTTTCTAATTTAGATTTTCCAGTAGTGACTCGTAGTTTGGATATGTGCCCGGTGTATGGCAATAGACTCACCACCTATTCCATAGTGGGACGTAAACGTGACTGGTGAAATGTGGAAGTGTTCTGCATTTCTCTGCCTACCTCTTCGGGGATGATAGTCGTGGTGTTACGTATTTTAAGATCCGCAATCAAACTACGACATATACGACAGGTTCATGATGATGTGCTTTACGATACAGTTGTCCCAACTAACGAGCTCATATACGTAGCTAAAAAATGAAGCTAAAGTTTTACAACCAATTATTCATTCTATCTCGAGAAAGACAATTCTTTGGATACCTCATAGCGGCATGGGCGCACAATTTAGCGATTTAAGTGTCTATTTTATTTTCTAGTTCCTCCCGTGTCTCGTCCGATTAAAATTCATTGCGGCCTTCAAGATAACGTTGGATTTCCCTCGGGAGTAAGGGATATATGGACGCCGGTGTTAGCCCAAACTTGCTTCCCGGATGAAAAGTTGTTTATTTGCAGTTACGATCCTTTGACAGTAATCGCCTAGTCGACACTTCGCCTGCATGAAAGAGTATGGTCTTTACCCTTCTAAATCTGAAAGGAGACCCGCGTACAAAATGATGATAATCGTTTCTGGTATTATTTATCTTATCTTTAGCCTCGAGCATCAATCATTATTTGTATAGTCATCACAATTATGTGAAAGATGATCTAAAAAGTAAGCAGCAAACTATTACGGGAGAGACATCAATAATAAACATATACGAGCTTCCTACAATGCCCTGAGATATAAAATGTCTCTGGTGAGGACTAACTACAAAATATTGAAAAGGAAAGTAATTTTAAAAGTGCGCAGCACTTCTAGCGGCTCATATTCTTGAATTTAGTACAGATCACAGAAAATGTGTTAACTGGTAGAGACCTACCAAGACCATTCTAGTCCTGGCTACGTTAAAATTGAAAAAACAAAGCAAAATGTAAATATCATCAGAATATCATAGTCTACGACTGTAGTCATCATAAGCAACATTGCCAATCGATGCCTGACGGACCATTAAAACCGTCCAATCGTAAAACACGGAAAATAAACCGGATAGAATCGAATCGCGCTGGGACCGTCAGCGTCCCGGCGCTAAGGTGGACACGTCGTAAAACTGCCTGTCAAAACGCGAACATAAAAATCGTCTAGCCTCCAGTCGTTAACGGAACGATCTCACTGCATGATCGATTCAAAGAAGATAAATACATACATAAAAGTTGTTAGAGTGATGTCTGAAACCTATATATCAATATGAGCACCTATTTCTGGTTTACTTTTACCATGATATTATATTTTCAACCGGTCTGTCCAGACGTTAGTGAGCCTGACTGCTGAGTTGAAAGTTCTTGGTTCCTTTCGTACCCAGAAAAATGTTTGTGTGATAGACAGAAATATTTGTGCTGTCACAATATGAAAAAGAAAATCGGATATATTTTATGTACATATACCTAAATATGTATTGTACCAGGTCTGTCTGGTTAATATAGCGCGGGTACAGTCTAGTTTGGGATCACCTGGCCGTATGCTAGTATATGGTTTCAGTCATAATATTTTATTTGTATATATTTTGACTGCCTCGTTGGTCGTGTTGGTTGCAAGTGCGATTGCTGAACGGGAGGTCCTGGGTTCGATTCCCGGGTCGGG
>DWFO01000713.1:0-18669 GCA_018246595.1 Mimoniades nurscia nurscia
GGCTCGGAGTCTGGATATGTGCCCGGTATATGGCAATAGGCTCACCACCTATTCCATCGTGGGACTTAAAAGTAACTAGTGAAACGTGAGAGTGTTCTATATTCCTCTGCCTACCTCTTCGGGGATTACAGGCGTGATGTTACTTTTTTTTAATAATTATTATAATATGTATGGTGTTCCCACATATGTAGGTATATTTTTTTTACGGTCAAGAATATTGACTGTCTATAAAATCGACGATCACTCTCAACTTCACCTAGAAGTTACTGGTAGGTAATAATAAGGCTTTAAATATGCCCTTAAACCTTAAAAGATCCAAGATGATACTGAAAAAAAATAGATAATTTGAATTTAGAAAGACATTTCTGGGCAATGACTATGAATATAATACAATGGTCATGGCCTTGTATACCTAATATTGAGATATATGCTCGTATTATACATAATTCGTTCTTTTATAGAAAAAGAGCGCATAGCTCAATTGGAAAGAGAGCTCGCGGAGACGCCAATCAAACCCGTGTATCAGCCCGAGGAGCTGGACAAACTGGTTTCTTACGTGATGAAAATGACCACCCTGTACGATCTGCGGGACGAGGACTGGACCGACGACGCTAAGAGGGGCATAGAGAACTGGATCACTGAGCCCAAAGATTTTATGTTGTGTGTTTATTTTAAAGGAGAAAAACTTAAGGCAACGTGCGATGTGCCTCTAACGCCAGTTTACGATCTAACATATTTCATTAGACAGCCAGATTACGTTTTCAAAGCTGATACTTTTCATGATGATGTCATTTTCGGGACGTTCGTTGATTCCATCGAGTCCAACATGATTCAAGTTTTGGAATTAGTCTATGCTCCGTATTTCTTTGGAATAACCACATGGCCAGATAGTGAGTATAAATGCGCAGTATGTACTCCTAGAACATACTACTATAGTATCTGCGGCTATAGCATTGTAGTTATTAGTAACTAAGGCAAGGGCAAAATGAGCTACGTAATTTTCAGTACAAGTAAAATCTAAGATAAAAAAACAAAGTACCTATTCTTATTTCTATGTCAACACACATGTTTCATATATAATTATTTATTGTGTGTCTGGCGATTCTTTGGGTTATTCTAAATATTACCTACTATATTTAATTTATTTAACAATAATGCGCGAATCTTTAGTTCATGATGCGTACGTATGTATGTCCCTTCTACAAATGTCATATTTACAAGAAAGTTTGATGTCCTTTTACAGGTGTAAAAAGCGAATTCTGCTCTCAAATCCACACATTCTTAGCGAAGATGACAGATATGTACTACAAGATGCTTGGGCTTACAGTTCTCTATATACCACGTGAGGGTCAGCACCTAACCTTCGAGAAAGCAAGCGCTGATAGGGAACTGGTAAAAAGGCTGGAGGGAGTGGTGGTCTATTGGACCCACCAGATTAAATCCTGTATAGAAGACCACGCGTCGGTGGCATCTCAGAAAGAACTTTTATGTCCCAGCGACGAGTTTGACTTTTGGATTTACAGGCGTAAGTTTATACCTATACGTAAAAATATTGTTTAATAAACGAAAACTCATTAAAATTCAGTAATGTAAACGATTGCATTTTCAGATGAAAATCTAATTGCGTTACAGTATCAATTGAACAATCCAGCAGTTCGGCACATTAAAAGAATTCTAGTCACCACGCATTCTACATTTATCCATCAATTCCAAAGTCTGTGCGAAGAAATCATTCAGAAAATTGAAGAGTCAAAATCCAATATCGAATTTCTGCAAGTGATAAAACAGCCGTGCGCCGTGTTGGAATGCGTAATTGATCCCGATGAGATTCCAAAGCACATACCCCAAATCATCAATCTTTTTAGATTTATCTGGATGGAGTCTCCCTACTACAATTCTGAGACGCGAATTACAAATTTATTCAAAGCTTTGAGTAACCAGATCATCATACTCTGCCGAAGCTACATCAAGCTAGATGAATTGTTCAATGGAGAGACCAAGAAGGCGTTAGGGGAGTTTAGCAAGTGCATTGATTGCTGTAAGAGATATAGAGAAATCTATGACGTTATGGCTGAGACCCACAGCGAAGTGAAGCCCGACAGCTGGAAACTGGACACTGGCTCAATTTTTAATTACATTGACTCTTTCATTCAACGATGCTTTGATATGTTGGATGTGTGCAATTGCATGATTATATTTGGCAGGTACAGCTCTTAAATTGTACTTTAGCACAACATACATACCAGTCCTTATCTAACCCCTATAACTAACCATCGCTTTAGAAAATTTATTGATGCATTTCTCAAGTTTTCACATCTAATAACATTCCTTTGCTGTATTTTTAACAAAAAATGTCGTTACTCCACATAATATGACTTCCGTAATTGAATAATTAATACTTTCAGAATTGACGAGCTAGAAAAGATAAATAAGCCGATGTTCGGCGGCGCCCGTGGTGACCAATTCGAGGCGAAGTGCGACCAAATCGAGCACATGTTCCACGACGCTCTGGACAGCGTGAAGTCGGTGGCGCACACCATACTGGACGTGCAAGCGCCTTCGTGGTACGACGACATACTGCAGTTTCGGACCGTTATTAAAGATATTGAGGTCTGTTAAAGTACTTTACACTTATGTTTATTATAACTAATATTTATAATGATAATAATAAGGATAAAGATAATATGGTAGATCCGAACTCGGGGCCACTCCGAAAAAACGTACGTGGGTCTAGCCGGCTTGATTCTTAGTCATAGATCCGACTGACACACAGTTATCTGATTCAAAACTAGGCAGGATTTGTTCCATAGTAACTTGATAGTGGATAAACTATTATGTATACATTTCTCACACGTACTTTTGTAGATATTCATAGTTGTAGATATATTTTGTTATATTAAGATAGAAAATTCACGTTGTATGTACGTACTTCGGTATTGTCCGGACGGAATTAAAACGACTACCCTCACTGATCACTGGCCCCACGTAGCCGACCAATAATGAATGTTGATGATGTTAAAGCTAATGTTGATGAACAAATGATGAATGACGAATAGTCATGGCTGCCCTTATTGAGCACGTTTCTCTACTCGCGACTAGAACACATTAAACAGGTTAAAGGCTGGGTCGTCTGTCTGAAGCTTTGAAATATTTTTTTGCAGATTATAATCGAAAATTTGGTGGAAACGGTGTTTGAAGGTGTAAATCACGTGGAAGAGGCCGTCGTGGCTATGTATTCGTTACATAATTATTCTAAAAGAAAGAGTCTGAGGCGCATCTTCAAGAGAAAAACCGCTGAAGTACGTATGAGCAAGCAATGTCAATGTAAAATTCATTAAAATATAGAACTTTAATAACAGGTACTTTAAGGGAATTTGAAAGCCATTGTTTCCGATCGGAGTACAAGAGCAAGAGCAATAAAACGCCATAACATGCGAATGGAGACGAAATAAACACCAAAAGTATTGATTAATTTCAGTAGTATAATATTATATACATATGACTAGTATGATGTTATATTGTTATCAGGTGTGGGCGATGTTTAATGACGAGGTTCAAGAGTCGAAGAAAGACATGGTGTCAACACGAAGCCAGCATCCCGCCGATCTGCCTTCGTTCGCCGGCAGAGCCGCTGTGCTAAGGATGAGGAGGAACCGATTGGTCTATTTGAAGAAGGTAGGCTGAATACATCATCGCACTAATGACGTTGTGGGAAATAGATAGCAGTTGAAATAACAAATCTATTATGTACTTACCTAGTGTATAGAATAGTGTTCTACTGCAAAAGTGATGAAAAGGCAACGCAGTACTAAAATATGGAAGTAATTTGATATGAAGTGAAATTGTATGGTTGGACAGGTGATGACGGACGCGTCAGTGTGGCTGATGCCGTGCAGCAACTCCGAAGATGTCATAATACACGTGAACCGCCTCGTTAGCGCCATTGATGTTGCCATTAGAGAATTGTTTATTGCTTGGACGGTAAGTTGCACTTAAATTTGTATCGAGTTGACTCGTTGACTTTTAGTTTGACTCGAAAGTCCAGAATCAGTTCCGACTTCAAAATCGAAAGTTAAAAATAGCTAAGAGAAAGGTAAGGAAACTGGCACATAATGTTTGCGAAGGCGTACGAAGTCTGCCAATCCGTATTTGGACAGTATGACACAAGAATTATAGCATCTTCTTATTCTGAGATCTCCTGATTCTGAGAGAAGAGGGGGCTATTGTCCAACAGTGGAACAATAAAAAATTTGAAGAAGATGAGATTAAAATCTAATATGCAGTGTATTAAAAAATAAATAATAATTAAGGCATTATTCGCTTTAACACTAACAGACAAAATAATACTGGCTTCCGAAGTTTAAGTTTAAGAAAAATTGATACTTTGTTACCTGTGCAGGTCTCAAGACAACTCAAAAATTAGATTTTTTCAATTACACCAAAATAAATATTAAATTAATTCTTCCAAAGTCATATACATATGTAGCTAACAAATTACAAAATTACAGCACAATTTAGACGAAAAATGTGGAGCCGGTCTAAACAAGACGTTGATGAGAAAAAGCGCCGAGAATCCTGGTCTTTTGGAGTGTAATATTGACGTGTAAGTTTTTTGACTAAATACAGTTGACGTGTCTTGTAATTGTCCTGCCATACTAATACTCCATACTTATGACTATCTGGACAATAGGACTCTGATCAATATACTTCGGTAATTACATAGGTGTAAATCATTGTCTTATTTATGTGTGGATTTTATACGCTGATACATAGAACCAGTACATTTCCTTATCACACAAATAATTATGGCACTTAGCTACCGAACTCATAACTTCCAGCTTAAGACGGTGGCTAACCCCTGGATTAACTTAAATTTTTAATCCCATTTGTTGTAAAGCCGATCAGTAAGTATAATTTAATAGTGCGCCTGTCGCCACCTAATTTGACATTTATTAAATTTTCCTCATAGAGGCAATAAATATAACAGCGAATGAATATGCATGATATTCGTGCTGTTTAGGGCTTTCTCACTGATATTGATTCTGCAGGTTTATTTTATGTTTGTGCTTCTAGCAACATTTTGGAGCTCTGTAAAGAAGCCAGTCATTGGGAGAATCTAGGTCTGGATATACCACTTCACGCTTATCAGGTGAGCCGCCTTTTTAAGAACATAGACTCTGCTGTGTTCTACGATCTCCTGCACGTATGCCCATCGTAGGGATTACGGATAAAAACCCCCAATGAAAGTGCATAAAGGCACTAATGGGTGGACTGAAACAGATTGATAATGTGATGAGGCTTTTTATGCTGTTTGTTTCCTACAATTTAATTATAATACTATACTATCACGCGAAGTACCTTACTGTGTGGCCCGAGAGGACCAGGTTTCTTCTACGTTCATTAGTGATGAATCGTCTCTATTCATACACGCGCGCCCTTTTCAGAGACTTCGGACTCCGCCATCGACCAATAACTATATCAGTCAAGGTACATAATAATTTTATGTATTTTTCGTACCATTTGTATCAGGTGTATATGAAAAGCAAGACTGTCTTCTACGTTTACGAGAGCGTGCTGGCCGTGGTGACGGGCTACAATAGGATCCTGGACGCCCTCTCCGAAGACGAGAGGCTGCTCTTTAAGCCGTTGACGACGGTATATTCATATGTTACTCGATATTACAACTGAGTAGTCTTAGATCTGCACGGTGCTTCAATGCCATCAATGGTTGAGCTAACAATCAATTTTTCAATTCAGTACGTATTCAGTATATCGCAATGGCAATAGGCTCACCACCTATTCCATAGTGGGACGTAAAAGTAACCGGTGAACCGTGGGAGTGTTTTGCATTCCTCTGCCTACCTCTTCGGGGATTACAGGCGTGAAGTTACGTTCACTATATCGCCACGAACTGTTAAAGATACGAAATGTCTTATGTACAAACCTAATGTTTGCCTTTACGCGATCTCGATGGGCAGTCAAAAACATTCAATTTTTTTAAGACTGCCCTCCATCGATTAATTATTCAAATTTGAATACAGTAGACTAGTAGAGTAAGGAAAACTATCTCCGTGCACAAAAATAGTATCCGTCAGATCAGAATCCGTTAAGTGAGGGTGGCGCTTTTATCGTGAAAGGGTAAATTTAAAAGCGCCGAAAGTTTCTCATCATCGTCATCACAGCCTATTACACTCCACTGCTGGGCATAGGCCTCCACTGAGGGATTATACGTATAATCTCCAGGTTGCAGATTGCAGAGCATAGTTCCTCGCACCGTGTCCCCTCCAATGATAGTGATTAACTTTATAATAGAAATAATAGATTGGCAGAGTGGTCAGCTTTTTATGGACACCCTACTTATTTAACCTGAATCACCTGGATTATACGTGTAATAGCCGAAGCCTAATAATAATAAGTAATACAGAAGATAATAAGTCAAAAATCATCTTGTGCATATACAAGTGCAATAGGTTAATTTTAGAATTAAGGTTACCAGTTTTGAGTCTCTCTTAAAATAATAGGTTCTGTTAATGTAATTATTTTAAAAATTTATTAACATAAATACAGTAATATGATTAATAACAGATAAATCACAGAACTATTGGACTCCAAAACAAATAAATACATATAAATAAATGACCAAAGCAGTTTAAACAAACAAGTTGAATGCAGGCAGGATTTCTGTCCTGATCTAGGATTGTTATAAATATCTAGAATTACAGTAACCATTGATTATATCCCTGTTTGTGCTGTTATGGAAATAAATTAAACCAATCCTCAACTTAAGCATCTATCCAAATGGTCATTCATATCAATTTCTTCCACCATTTTGAGGCAGCATGGACAAGGCAGCTTGGTTCCTGTCGCATTCAAGCTGGCGGTCTCGTCCAATCCATCATCATCATCATTAATTACTATTATTTCATTTGTTAAGTTAGTAGAAGTAGACACAGGTGAATCTTGTTTTATAGTCTTATTATTCAAAAAGGCTTGACACTCATATAAATGTTCGTCCACTGATGTATTCAACTTATTACCGCAACATAGACATTCTTTTTCTGATGTCAGATCAGTGTTACTGCAGCTGGGCTCCATTTTTACAGGCGTACCTTTACTGACACACGGCAAACTGTCCATGTTACACTTTGAGTCATTCACTTTATTTAGATCATCAGACAGTACAAAGTCACTTGATTTTCTTCGGTCATTTGAGTCTTTTAAATCTTCTATTCTGTTTTTAGTTTTTGTTGAAGTGATTTGGTCCACTTCGATCTCTGATACTCTTTTATTGACTTTGGCAGTTTCTATATTTGATATGTCATTTATGTGAACATTTGAATTTTTTGTTCTTAGAATGTCATCTGCCAGACAATCTGCTATTAGATCTTTACTCAAACATTCATCTAAATGAGTGTTAATTTTACTTTGACTAATTTTACTTTTACAGACAGGACATGGTACTAAATCTATTTCTTTAGGTGCAGCTAATGGTTTTTTATTGTTTAGTACTTGTGTTACATTAAAATCTTGTCCATATATGTCTTTTAGTGTAGTAGTAGCAATATTCTTAAGATAATAGTCTATTTTCTTCATTTTAAGCGGAGGTGAATCGGTATGAGTATCTGCTTTATGTTTACTTGCATTCAATGAAGTATTCAAGTTATTAGCCTTTGATGTAACTTTATTATTACTGATTCCTATCTGCTTATTGGCACCAATATTTTTTTTAACATCAAAACCACTAACAGAACTAGGTTTTATTATCTTACCATTAAGTGTCTGTCCTATTCCACCAAAAATAGCAATATTTGATTTTGTTACTTGAGGGTTAAAAATCACATTCTTTTTAGTTACAACCACCTTGCTACTATAACTTTTAATTCCAACATGTGATTTAATGGGTAGATTACTTATGTCTTTTATTATTGGTTTATTAGGGATACTGTTATCCACCATGTCTTTGGTATTAGTGATGTTATTGTTGTTTAAATACTTAGTAATGTCCTCTTTTGGTTTGGCCACTTTATTACTTTGACTCTTTGCTTCTGGTTTTTGAGGTTCCTTAATTTTTATAAAAGTACCTCCACAAATTCTTTTATGGTGATTCCACCAGTAATCTGACGGTCCGGGTGGTCGATTACATGTGCGTCGCACAAGGCCAAAGTAAGGTCTGCTTTTGCGACATGGACCATTACATAACCACCAATGTGTTTGGTAAAGTTTGACCTGAAAATTTGTAACACATATATCCATTAGTATTTTGATTATGAAGATCTTAAATGTTTGATTATAAAATACATTGGTTTAATATTCATTTTCGGAGCTTAAAATGCCGGGTCTTGGCTATGACTCTCACTTATAGAGTTTTCTCACTTATCCAGTTCTCACTTACCCAGGGTTGACTGTATTTATACATCCCATCTGGTTAACATGTTAAAAATAAGTGATCCTTAAAAATTCTTAATAGTATAATTAATAATTCAAATGATAAGTATCGAGTAGTAAACAGTGTTAGTAAAACACAAGCATTGAGAGCCTAGTAGTTTAAAATTCAGCCTCTCAGGAGGTCCAGGTTCAAATCCTGGTGTGTACCTCTTTACAAAATGTGTGTTCTACTGTTAAATATAACTTGTTTTAATGGTGAAAGAAAAAATCGTTAGTTATCATACACACCCTAGAGTTCTAAAAAAATATATGTATATTGTCTAAAGGTGTGTGAAATTTCCCAACTCATTCTTGGCATGGCAGACTATGGCCTATACACTCTGATCCTGAGGACATCTGTGTTCCAACAGTGGAATTATAAAAGAGTTGAAAAATTAACACAAAAATCTGTGTTTCTATATTTAAACATACCTCATCATGGAAGTTATGATAGATGCTGATATTAATGCCAGCAGCCCTGTTAATTCTGTGCATATGCGATTGAAAGTATGGTCCATGCCCATCTCGGCTGTTATCCCTGCCTGTTATAAATAAGTATGCATGGATCATTTCATGAAGTAGAGTTTCAATTAGGTCTTTGCGTGGTCTCAGTTTTAGCAAAGGTTCACTTAAAGCTATATCACAGAGTCCTCCACAATGTCCACGGCGTTCATATCTGTAATATTAAATCACAAATATAAGAATTTAATGCAAAAATTATTGAAGCAGAAGTCTTATGTACTTGATTAAATCTCTTAAACACAGAAAAATAAATCATTGTTATGACATAGAATTTTTACCCTTTGTGTAAACAGGTCTACTCCCTATCATGACAGGTTTAGTTTTGTAGTGATGGATGTAGCTGTTTAATAATAAACAATATATTAATTTAGTGATGAGGTTCCGTACTGCACACTTGTAAAATTCATGTTTTTACAAGTCTTAAGTGTGCAATAAAGTATATATATTGTATTGTGCAAAATCACTTTATTACTAGAGATATCATTATAAGACTGCTTATTCTACTGAGAATAGCTTGAGAGAGGCAGCAGGGGCGGCCCACCCCCGGCGGCACTTTTAGGGGGCGGCTAACTATTTTTGGTCGACGATATTCTCATAAGACCAAAGATATAAACTTTTAAAGGGTAGCAACTTTTTCTTCCGCTCCAGGCCGCAGAAACCCACGCTATGCCACTGATTATAATATATCATTTTAAAAATGACTACTTCTAAACATTTAGTTGGATTATGATGTACTTGCATCCAACACGACTAACGAGGCAGTCACTGACCCACAGCCCACGAGTCCGGCAGTCACAGCCCACGGGTTTTAAAATTATGCTATGGTCAAACTTATGTGTAGGTCGTACTTAGGTATTTAATTTTTCTATGTTTAATTCTAAGACCATGTAGTGCTTATAATGACGTACGAGCAGGTTCCCGCGCAGGAGTACATCCTTTTGCTCCATCTAACTGTCGATCTACTGGATAACTTTTCCCAAAAGAATAATTTGTCGAAATGCAGAAACATGGCGTGGACATCAGGCGTTGGGTCTATGAGTTCCAAATCTGGGTCTGCTAAGTTCATGGCTGTACTTTTTAAACCATTAAACATATTCATCTCACATTAAACATTATTGTACTCAAATTTTCAAATGAATGTGACAGACAGTTGAAGTTGAATTTAATTGACGTTTTGATATACGTTCGAAAATAATATTTTGCACTGACATCTGCAAAACACAATGCACTTGTACGAGAATTCCATTGATTACGTAGTTTACCTATGAAACAAATTTTAAGCATAAAAATTAATAAGCATTTTAAAAATTTAAATACAAAAACAATGCATCTGAGAGCTAACAGAAAATACAAGTTGCTTTTCAAATTTTTCATCACGTTTTAATATTTCTTCTAATTTTTCAAATCAAATACATTAACGTAACTTCACGCCTGTAATCCCCGAATAGGTAGGCAGAGGAATGCAGAACACTCCCACGTGTCACCGGTTACGTTTGTCCCACTATGAAATAAGTGGTGAGCCTATTGCCATGCATCGGGCACATGTCCACACTCCGAACCACTACTAGAAAATCTATTTTGTAGTGTTCGACCCAGGAATCGAACCCGGGACCTCCTGATCGGAAGTCGCGCTTGCAACCAACACGATCAACGAGGCAGTCAATCAAATACATTGATTTTAATATTGTTTTAATGTGGTTTACGATTGTATATTTTTTTACTAAATTTCATATTTCAGGCATGTGAAAAGAAAGTACAGCCAGGTATAACAAAATTAACTTGGACCTCGACTATGTCGGATGCTTACATCGCTGATTGTGTCATGCAAATTGGAGAAGTTAGCTACTATTATCACTCGTTTTTACATACATCCTTTTTCATAATTACTATAATTCTTTGAACACATTTGTGAAATATTTACAATCTTCTACAGCTACAAGATTTTGTAACAACTTACAAAAACTGCAATATAAATTTAGTAAAAATAATGGAGAAAATATGTGATACACCATTAGTTGAATTCGATATATATAATGTATTTGAAATACGTTCATTTCGGGAAAGCATCCGTGAAATGGAAAGTGTAGCTGCATCAAAAATACTGGATATGTACAAAGTAATCATAACATATCTCATAATTGTATATGAAGGATTCGAGTCGTATATTACTCAAGTGAGTAGTTTTTCTCTTTACCGTACTCGAGCCTAAAACAAAACAAAAGTGATAGCGATGATGAGTTATTTTTTGTCGAATTGTAGAAATACAGTAAAGTAATTTTTAGATGGCAGAACATTGGATTAAATACGTGAGAAGATTTGATCAATTACTGGAAGATGCATTACGATTAACAATCAAAGCAACTATGCAAAATATCTACAAGTGCGTACATGGGGATGGTGAGTAAAAGTAAAGTTGATATTAGCTATTTTAATTTCATATTTTAAAATTTACATTGAATATTCTCTTAACTGTAATATTATGATTCAAGGAACAATGGCGCCATCTCCCTTAATAAAGATGAATCTTTATTTGGTTGAAAAGGATATTATTTATATACCAGCTAACTATGAGATCAGAGACACGTTTACGACAGTTCTTGAAGAAATTGTTCATGTAATGAGCACTATCCCTAGACTATATGAAAAATTCAGTTTACCTGCTGCTGGTTTGAAAAGGTTTAAAGAAGTAATACAAGGTGATGCGGATTCTAATAAGCTACAGTCACTTATGGATGCCGGTACGTTAGTAGATGCTATTGATATATTTTGCTAATATTTAGTTGTCATTTATAACGTCACAATTACATAAATACTATATTATTATACGCGTGTAACTGTTTTAGAAATTGAATATAACATAACATTAGTAAATGAACATATTCGCATGTGGGATCCTTACGCTCATATCTGGAAAGTTGATAAAGACGAATTTATGACGAAATATCGTAAAGAGAAACATACGGCGGCAGATTTTGATGCTTTAATCATTAACTATAACGATTTGGCAAACACGGTTCAAATACAGGAGACCGTTAATCAGGTACAGATAAGTGTATTTGTTGGAAAAATAATTTGCAACAACTGATGGATGGACCATTAGTTTTGATTATATTAATACTACAAGTTAAACTTTACTTGCATTCCAGATTCACTTTATTACGCTCAATTCAAGTGAATTGAAAAAATCTGTTATAGCTCATTGCTTGGTGTGGCAAACGAAATTGGGCGAATTACTTAGAAAAATCACTGAATATGATATAGATGTCGTCTATAATTACGTAGAAAAAAGCAGCATAGAAGCAATGACGGTAAGGAAAAATTTATTACGTTTTGGCATGCAGCATATTTTGTAGAAAAGACTGATTTTTAATACGACAGGATGTTTTAAATTTTGCGTGGATGGAATAGCCAATACCGTGTCGTCAATTTATTCTTTTTTAGATGCCAACTGATTTAAAAGAGCTTGCGACCTCAATAGCGACCTATGAGCGACTAGTGTCCGAAACAACCAATGTGGAAAAAACATTCCCACCAATTACTGATCAGATGATGACTCTAGGTATGAAAGTTATAAATTTAAACAGTTCACTTACAGTTCCTTTTGTAAATGTAATTTTACATCCATAGCTTCTGGAATTATATTTGTTGTTAATTGAATCTATACTAATACTTATCTGCTTTCTTGATCTTTCGACATGATAAATTGAAGTGATTCAAAATTCAAATAAAATTCAAAATTTTAAATATTTACTCAAAATTGGTTTATTACAACACTTTTTGCACGTCAAAATGAAACGACCACTACCACCGCTTCGGAAAATACCTTACTATGAAGAAGAAGCGGTGAAAAAAACTCCATAGGTGTGCTTCTGCATCTTTTTAAAATAAGCACTTATTTTAAGATGTAAATTATAATTATTAAGCTTTAGAACTATAGCAACTCATTTCCAAACGTCTATGTCTTGCATGTAATCTGCAATTGAGTAATAGGCTTTATGACATAATCGAAATGTGGCAAACCGACCTTTTTGTACATATTTTTATATTTTTATTTTATTTTAATTTCGAAATTCTATGTCCTATATTCGTCTGTTGTTTTTCATAGTCTAAAATGTATCGTTGCAAATGTAACAAATAAATCCATATTATTCTCCTGGCTATTTTCACGCTTTTCCCTCTGATCTCTCGGCGTCCTCTTCACGAAGCTTAACGAATTTCTTGAATTTATGACATGACTGACAAACTTACCACGTTGTTTGATAGTGTGTTATAAAAGCCTATACTTCGACCTACAAACGAGTTAGACACTTTATGAAGCCTAATAGTGGGCATTGCAAGTTTATTTTTATATCTTAAATTAAGTTGATGGAGATCACTATTCTTCTTAAATTTGCTAAGATGTTTGTGGATTTACATCAGGTATGCGTGTAGCCACTATCGAAATTGTGTTGAAATCGAAATCATTACTTGTGGGAGTATTTTAATATTCCCTACATAAACTTATAATTCTCTTCAGCCAAATTTGATGTGGAGTTAAGTTCCGACATGTCGAGTCGTCATGAAAATATTCCTATTATATGGACCGAGTATTTAGCATTGCTAGAAGAAGCGAAAAAAGCTCTTGAAGGCAATAAGGATAAATTCAAAGCCGAATTATTAGAACAAGCAGAGGTGATTTTCTTGTATCTATTTTTTATTTATCTGTCAACTCCCATGTGTCCTTCCTTTTATTCCTTCATCCCTTATATCTTTATATTTTTCCGCTTTGTTAACTAGGAATTTAAAGAAGCTGCTAAAGACTTTTGTGAGGACTTCTATAACACAGCTCCTTGTAGTTCCGATATCAGCGGGAAAGACGCTCTATCACAGCTAAAAGCTTACAGGGAGCAGCTTAATGCGCTACGCGCTCAAGAGCAGCAAATACGAGATGGTCTTGCAGTATTTAATTTAACGTAATTCAAGTTTGTTGAAAATTGTTCATTCATTCATTCATTGTGAATTAATAGTTTAAAGCAATAGTTTGTTTGCCAGGACACCAGTCAATCTTGACTTGCAAAAGATGGAAAAGGAATTGGAGAAGTTGGAAGAAGTTTGGAATTTAGTGTTTCAATGGGAGGAATCGTGGGAAAAATATAAAACACAAACTTTCTGGGAAATGGAAACCGATGAAATGGAAGACAACGTTATGTTCTTGTTTCGGTCAGAATACAGCTGTATCATTTGATTTTAAGTTTTAACGGTTATATAAAAAGAGTATTTTTTCTGTTATTTTTTTAACTAATTGAAATATTTTGTGACTTAGGAATTTTAATCGCCTGTCTCGTCAGCTGAAGGACAAAGGTTGGGATATAATTGATACGACAAGAGTGAAAGTTGATGCATTTAGGAGAACATTGCCGTTGATTGGAGATTTAAAAAATCCTTGCATGAGAGAAAGACATTGGGACAGAATAAAAACACTAATGGGAGTGTAAGTTTAAAATGTTAACAATTTTTATTCTAATGAAATGGGGCGTAAGTAGTAATATTTAATTGTGTTTAAACTAATACAAATACAATTTACAACCGATGTATTATTTTTTTTTTCAATCACTTATGTCAAATGTTTTTAAAAACAGAGAATTTGATCAAAATTCTGAAGATTTTAAACTTGAATTGATAATGCGCTTAAACTTCCAAGCATATGCTGAAGATATTGCTGAAATATCAAATGCCGCTACAATGGAGTTAAATATAGAGAACGGACTCAAAGCTATTAGAGAAGTTTGGAAAAATACCACGTACGAAATGCAACACCATGCGGGCGAAATGTACAGAATTAAGAATGTAGAAGATGTTATGCAGGTGTACTTTCCAGACCGAAAACTTTATATTGTAATCGAAGTAAACATTTTACGTTAAATTCAAATTGTTCTCTTTAGTTTCTGGAAGATCATCAAGTTCAGTTGTCATCGATGAAATCAACTAAATATGTAGAACCATTTATAAAAGAAGTAGATTATTGGGAAAAATCCTTGGGATATGTAGCCGAATGTATCGAGGTAAAGTTCTATTTGTAAATTTTGAACTTCGTGACTCAACATTTTTGTAACACAGGAACGTGCTCTTGATTTACAAATAAATAACATATTCCCGTAAATCAACAGCCGTCTATCCTTCATATTTGTTTTTGTTTTATTTTTAACCTATTCATTTAGTGTTAAAACAATCCCCTTTTAAGATTTCTCTACAAGTTCAACGTCGATATCTTTATCTAGAAACTATATTTAGTGGAGAAGACATAAGGAAACAATTACCCAGTGAAGTGAAAATATTTGATGCTTTAACTGCCGATTGGACTGAAATAACGAGCAAGTTAGTTCCTTAATTGCCTATAGATTATTAGTAATGTACTTAACATACAAATAATATTTCTGATATTCATATTTTTAACTTTAACAGCATGAATGCTGGTGTAAATGCAATAGAAGCATGTTTGTACAAACCTGCCCCGTATTTATTTAATAAGTTAAATACTATGGTGGATAATTTGGATGGAATTTTAAGAGCTCTTGAAAAGTATCTTGAAACGAAAAGGCAGCTATTCCCAAGATTTTATTTTATATCGAATGATGATTTACTGGAAATTCTTGGTAACTCTAAAAAGCCGCAACTAGTACAAGTACATCTAAAAAAATTGTTTGATAACGTAAACAAGATTAGAATAGATAAGGTAATTTTATTCATAAACTCTTATTACGTAAATTACAATTTATAGTTGTTTACGCTCCTTTAAACACATTTCTTTTGATAGGACGTAAAGCAGTTTTTTTGTATAAAATAATATTAATTTTGTTTTTCCATAACGTCAGTTTTGATAGGTCATAATTTAGTAGTTTGTTATTTTGTGGGAGATTGTTCGAATTTGGTACACGTAATACAGTTGTAACTTATGTATCTTTACTACGTTTGCCTTTCATTGGTTATTTAAATTTATACATTCATATTTTTTACATTGTATGTTTAATATTATTCGTACCCTTGAAAACTTGTATAAATTTAATTACTTATGTTCAAATGAGATACAAAAGATACTTCGTATTTAATAAAACACGAATTATTCCTGTCCTTTTTATTTGTTTTATGAACGGGTAACTTCATATCTGTCAACTGTCAAGTAATTTTAATGTTATGTCAACTGTAGCTTTGAAATGCGGGTCGCGTTTTTTTTAAATTGTGATTTGTGTGTCGCTGATATTACAATACTAAAAGCGTATAATATTAATTAAATAAGAGAATAGAGGCGTCAGAATGTTAATCGAAGAAGACGTAACAAAATGTCATTTTGTTCCCATGAGCACTATGGTAAGTAATTCATTTATTAGTACATAGTTTCCATTCCACCATGTGAATGTGTTTGGTTATGTTTACTGTTATGTTATAATTATTTACTTGCTGTTACCATCGCTGAATAGTATTTATTGTTACATGATTAACGCCTTACAGGAATCCCTTTTTTTCCAAGTGTAATATGTATATATACCTGTAGTGATATATTTTTTTATAATGTATGTTATTGATAAAAATATTAGTTCTTTTTAGATGGACTTGCAAATATCTGCACTATTATGCACTGCAATTAGTAAGCATTATTCTTCTAAATTACTAACGATGACTTTTAGATATTAAGCATAAATTATAGATTTTGTTATTGATGTGTCATTTATATATTATTTGATACATGGTTTTAAAAAATAATGTGTATTTTCAGCGGCGAGTCATGAATCTAATTGACGATCGTTTCACTGATCCAGACAGAAGATGCAAGCGAAACCTTCTGCATCTTCAGATGAACCGAAGCATATCAGAGTATGAGTCAAGGGAAAAGAAGTGGCGGAACCAGTACCATATGGCTTTGTGTCGAGCTATCTATTCGCATGACTGGAACAAGTTATTGTACTTGTTGAAGAAGTCACCTATTTGGGAACATCAAACCGACAGGCAAGATGAACTAGGCATTTATGTGAGGGTAAGTTAATTCTCTATTTATTTTAGCAAGTGGTCTAGACCTCAAAATTTGATTGTAATTGAAGTGTACTACACTCTGATGCCTACCTCTATGGGGACTATGAATGAGATGTGACATTCAATATAATGTATTTCTTTCAATTTCAGGCTCTAATTATTCTACTAATGTACCACCCAAGTGCGAAAACACAATCTCTGTTTGATAATTATTTGCACATGGTGATGTCCTGCAGGTCGGACCAGGACAAAAAGGCTGTTTACAAAGTATTATTGACTCTACCAAAGAAATTATACGGAAGAAGATAGGCTGTGATGGCTCTTGCAATTTTTTTGAATTGTCTTCAAGAAGGTGTGGCTGTTTTTGAAGAGCAAATGAAGGAACTGGTACTCTTTTATGGAGAAAAGATGAGAAGATTAATTCGATAATTCAACTGATTTCAAGTTGCTGCTAATATTCGTAAAGTAGAAGTACTTATTGGAATATCAGGCTCTATGGAATATCAGTTTCAAACACTCAGCTCTGACCATGTTTGAAGAATGATTGATTAATAAGTCTGCTGTTATAATTAATTCATCAACCATTTGTACTACTAAAAAGATCTCTGAAATATTTTTTTGTATAGGTATGTTGGTAAATATTTGAATGTTGGTAAAGATATGAGTATATGAGTATGTAACTATATTTCTCAGCATTTGAAATCAACACACATACATTATGTTTTAAAGAGTTAAGGAAGACAAAGTACTGTGTAACTATTCATAGTTGTATATTTGTAATTTATTACAATACTCTTTTAGCTGTATTAAAACATTTTGAAGAAATCTCATGTTTTATTTTAACCCATTGAGCTTTATAGGCTAGTTGTATTGCATAATTTACTAACTGTACCTGTTAACCTGTTAAGCCTATTTACAGAATGCCCTTGGTCTCCCTGTAGCCAAGGCAATGATGTCTGAGGATGGTGAGTGCATAGAATGGAAGTACAATCTGGTTCTTGATGGGCCAGCCGAAGTGTGGCTGCTTGGCCTTGAGCATACCATGAGAGTTGTTTTGAGGGAGGTCAGATATGTATATAAATGTTGCTGGTTTATTTATAAGTAAGCTAATATAGGTCCATATTCATAGTATGTACAAAATATTTGGTAGTGGGTTAAAGAATTCTTACATGTATGGAGAAAAACAGATTACATGTATGGATAAAAAAATGGCACCAAAATACCTCCTAAGTATTAAGAAAAGGTATTATTAAATTATATTATAGTGAATAGTTATTCTCATTCTCAGTTGTTATATTATATTTAGAGCAGGCTAGGTGTATGGATAGACACTTTTGCACGGGATGGCAAAAAGGACGCTAAGTTGTAGAGAGAGATTTGAGTAACTTTACACATATTTACCATTTTTGTAGTATGATTAGTGAAATAAAATGATGATAAAAGTACATAATGTGAGCAGCACATAATGTTAAGAGTAAAAATGATAATAGTACATAATGATAAAAGTACATAATAACAGTTAATAATAATAATAGTATGTAATGATAACAGTACATAATGATAACAGTCCACAATAATATTATATAATATCAGGATATATTAATAGTATATAGTAACAGTAGTATATATTAACAACAGTGTAACAAAAAAGTAACTTCACGCCTGTAATCCCCGAAGAGGTAGGCAGAGGAATGTAGAACATTCCCACGTTTCACCAGT
>DWFO01000714.1:0-18669 GCA_018246595.1 Mimoniades nurscia nurscia
CCCACCCAGAATAAATATTTGTGTGATGAGCACAAGTATTTGTTCTGTGTCTGGGTGTAAAAAAAATATCTATTTAAATATATATTTATATGTATACATATATGTAATTTATCAGCCGCCTGGTTACCATGCCACAAGCTCTGTTGATGCTTACTTTGGGATCAGATGGCCGTGTGTGGAGATTTCCCAAGATATTATTATATTATTATTGCTTAACGTTTGGTGATCGTATTGTTTACATATTGTATTCATAAAACCGTGGCATCACGCCTGTAACCCACAAAGAGGTAAGCAGAGATGCGTAGTATACCCCCACGTTCAGTTACGTTTCAGACCCACTATCAAATAGGTGGTGAATCTATTGCCATAAAACAGGTAAATATCCAGACTTCAAGCCACTACTGGAAAATATACTGATCATAGAAAAATCAATAGTGGCCAACCCGGGATTTGAACCTGGCAGTCGCGCTTGCATCCAAACAACACCTCCACCGACGCAGGCGAGGAAGTGGGGGCGTTAATTATAGTAGGTAATATAAATTACATTTAGACACGTCAAGTAGTGGTCAATAGAATTGCGAAGCTATATAAAAGGAATCTTTGGAGTCAGTGCTGATAATTTTTAAATATAGAACGTTTCTTTTTTAAACATGAATTTATTTCGTTCGCTTTTAATAAAGCCGTTCGTTTTCATTTCGTGTCACTCTAACAAAAAAAAAGACCGAAAAGGGGAAATTCGTCGAGGTGGCGTCTTTAATTAAGGTGGGACGTGCAAAGGTCAGATGTCTTCTCGGCGCGGACGATCCGATGCCACGCGCATTTCTCTCTGACACTAATTTCCTCGTTTCGAAACGAATGGACACTGTTTGCAAGAATAGGTATAAATTGACAAAGGCAAAGTATCGTTTACAATTTAGATATGTATTATATGCATTGTTATTGCTTTGAGACTCGAGACTCGATAGCTTTGATACAGCTTTGGTACGTTAATTGATCATTTAATTGTTAATTGATTGTGAATTAAATCATTTTTGCCTCTTTTTTGTTCGAAAATACAATTACCTATCTATTTACATACTAGTATTTAAACATTTTACGTAATATACGTCATAAATCTAACCTATGAAGTTATTACTCTTACCTATACGTTTTCAAATAAATATTCGCTTTACATAAATAATTGCTAGTCGCTTTTACCTTATTTTAAATGTATGGAAATTCCACCGATAAATTATTTTCTGCAGTTTAGTTGGATACTAAAATTATAAAGTGCGATAATTTTTTAATAAATATATGTAGTTAAATTATAACAAAAAACTTTCACGATTAAAAGATTCTGCAAATTTTTTCCTGACAACGTCACGTGCGGTGCGAAGAAAAGGAAAGGAAAAAATGAGAGATTCCTCGAGGCCGTAATTCATACAGACTGTGTCACGTGGCGTAAAGTAAAAATAGTGCGAGAGATAAGACAGATTTTTTGCGAGAATAGTTTATCTGCAACGAAGCGACCAGCCTAGACATATAATACATACATTCACAACATTCACCCTTTCGATGTGTTTTATAGTATATATATTATTATATAGTAAATATATATTATATACTCGCGACTTCGTTTACGCCGTATCCCAATGATTTCCAATAAAATATGTTAACTCCCGAATCCTATCCTTACATAACAAGTTTATTTCCAAGGATTGAATTAATTAAGGTCCAAGACAATGTCATTTTACGATTTCACCGTGAAAAAATAATAGATAAAGATAGAAATACTTGTGTTCACAATAATATATGTATTGAATTTTTTTTTAGGTTGTAAGTAAAATACAATCGGTATGTAAGTTGGCCATATTCTATTAAAATCAGATTCTAATTTATTTCTTTATAATATGTACATATGTTGTAGTTGCCACGTAATCGCTCGTGCTTTGCACCAAACGGGCGTTTCGACGGATATTATTCTTTCGTCCGGCGAGCGTTCCGGCACTTTGTTTCCGCGATTAATTAAAATTAGTCCACACAAGGAGCGTTCCGCGGCTTGTTGTTTCGCGTACTTTGTTTTTTTTTACTGTTTTTACGTCTTTTAAAAGAGAAATAATGAGGGCAAGTGCAGTTGCTATTATTTAGAACGAATTCTCTTGTCAACCGCGACAGTGAAGGAGAGAGGTACTCTTGGTTCGTTTAATTTTTGTTTGCGAAAGGTTTCAAACGAAAGGGTCTTCCATAATTAATGTAAAGGTTAAAAAGCGACAGTTGCATCAATCAGCTGTCGTTTGGACTTGAGTTATAAAACTTCAATAAGCCCCTTCTTACACAAGCCTACGCAAGTCTCTAATACTCGAATACTTTAGTCTCCAAGAGACTACCGCCATACAAATCCGTTAAGGTCCGTATACAAAATTTGTATGGCGGTTAACGACGTTAAATTGTTTGGACATTGTTCATACAAAAATACTAAAACCGCAATAAAAAGTTGATGGTACAATACAATACAATATACTTTATTAACGGTAGGAAGCGCAGGAAAGGAATTTGGGGTCATAGGTATTTTTTGCCGCTAAATCTAAAAAAATACAGAAAAATAGCAACTTCATTTTTTGGACAGGGTCACCCTTATCAATTAAAGGTATAAAATAGCTTACAAGCTGTTCTAAGACCTACCAAATAAACACAAAACATTTCATAGTAATCGGTCAAGCTGTTTCTAAGGAGTTCGACCGCTAACACCGTGACAGGAGATTTTTTATATTATGATTAGGTCATGTAATGTTATTTATACAAGTTTATTGCTCCTGTTATATACGATTATTAGGTTTTATTAAACTTCTGTAAATCGTCATCACTATCATGAGCCAAGTCCACTCCTGGACACGCCTCCCTGATTTTGCTCATAATCTGCACGCTGTGCGCAGGCAGGGTTGGAGATCGCAGAGTACAGCTTCTTGCAGAGCTGCTGCTCCTCGGCGACCAGAGCATGTAGTTGCGCCTACACAGGACGCGCCGTGCTGTGATCTGCCAGCGCCGGGTTTAGAAGTAGGTATTCTTTTTCCGCTCTTTTCTCTTGGAAACTTTCAAACAAATCACAATCATCAAATATTCTATTTTTTCCGCCCGCTGCTCCTATATCATAAACATCCATACGCACTTTTCGCATCAAAATATCGACGATTTTTCGTGAAGATAATTTTCAATGGTAAAATAATGTTTGTGTACATAAAAAAGTGCAAAAATAACATGGCAATAAAAATCGGGGATAAGATACACACAATCGGGCACAAAAAAGGACACGCGCGAAAAGGAACGCGTCGCTGACATCGGGACGAAGCCGTGACACTGACACTGACACGAGGCTCCGTAATAAAGGGGAAAAAATTATTCGGTTTATACATAGTTGTTTTATTTCCTTCCATTAAGCTCGTTCTGACTCTTTGGACTTATTCATGTAATATAATAGGTCAATAATGTGACAGAAAAAAAATTGAAAAAGAAATGTTTTTATTATTTTCGATGGTATTATATTAGTCAATCTCTTTAAACGTTGTGCCAGGTAGCTATTTTATACGACTTTAATTTCTTTTATTCGCTGATATCTCACAACCGTGACAATTCACGTTGCAACGATGTACCATATCTTTCACGACTTTTATAAATATACTGCTACATATTAAAGATACCCAGTGTTAATCGATATAAATGAAATAATAATTTCATTCGAAAAATTCACATTAGAAATTGACATTCAGTACTTCCGTTAATGCGTGAAAAATGCATGGATTTTTTCGTACAAATCGCAATAAGATTCGCTCAGTGGCGCGTGATGCGGGACAGCGTGACGGGTACCGTGACAATGACACGGGCACGGGGCACGGGGCTCAGGACACGGGACACGAGTAACGGCAACGGAAAGAGGTATTTCGGTTTGCGTATTTATTGTACTACATGTCTGTAAACTTTTATTTCCTATTGTACGCGTGATTGTGAGTAGTTTATATATGTATTAGTAGTTTTATATATGTATGTACATACATAACTGGACGTCACAACAGCTGTAGACAATATGAGCTCGCAGTTGCAAGCCAGCTCTATAATAATACAATCCAAAGAAGTATCCATTTTGGACTTAGAAGGTAGGTACTATTGGAGAACTAAGTTACTTTTCGTAAATATAATAAAAAATCTATTATCACTCCCATTAGATTCTCTTCAGCGTGTGTAATGGGTTATAATAATGGCACTGCTGGGAACGTATTTTCTATCTGAACGCGCGGGTCTGGAGCACACTCCGGCTGCCTTTGATAAATAATTCATCTCGGAATAACTATTTTGGATATTTATTTCCCAATCGTGCAAAACGTGGTTCCTTTATCCCCGTCATTTACGGCTGAAACAAACGTACAATTTGATGGGGTTGAGGGAGGGAAGGTATAAAATTTATTATTTAAATATTACAAGAGGTAGGAAATTTTGTGGCATGAAACCGTCAATAACAAGGACGGTCAAAGTGAACGCACTTGTGGCTTAATTAATGTAATAAAGGAGTTTTAGTCCTTCAAGTCGGCTATTAAGTCCAGCCATCAGGCTTCTATACCCGAGCCGTTCGCTTTATTGCCCATCACAAAGTTAGCAGGCCTTTTGATGAAAAAAATTAAGCGCTCTTAATGCAGGCTTTAGTTTCGATAAGCCGTTCTTGGCTCAGAATATGGTGTTAATAAGATGTCCATTATTAGCGTATTTTGCTATACATTAAAGTTTTTGGAGATGTATTGAACATCAATATATATTATAATCCACTCTAAGGCAGAGAGGCCTTACATATTTTACTTAATATCTCTTTAATATTTGTACCCATCTTCAGGTGGAAAGATTGTGTCAAGTACTGGAAGTCGTTGCAGGCATATGAAATTTTCTAGCAAAGGTCATTTCTTTTGACCCGAGAGCACAGGTCAGAAGAATTTGCGACCTCTGCCAACCTTTCATTATTATAACAGACGGTGGACTATTTATTATAACCCCTTTTGTTTAAAAAAAAGCAAGATGGAGCCGCACTCGGTCTTCGCCAAAATCTCGCTGCAATCGGCGGGAGTTCATGAAGAAGAACCTCGTATAGGTTCAAAACTAGTCGAACCACCGCGAAAATACAAACGTGAGTCAACCGGTTTACTTCACAATAATAAGATGGACCGAGGGGTAAGTACAATACGAGAGACATTTCTTTATGTTGATAAAAATATGTGCCGTTTATATATAATCTCGACACACCATTCTGGGACATTGAATTGAAAACTTGATATCAAAGTAAAAATATCTCGAGAAGACGACACAGACGGAAATTGCGAAACTTGAACCTAGTGCGGGGTAGATTAGACTATTCAATAGTTATGTTACGGAATATGTTTATTTTTACGTACGAGTATAGTAAGATTGTGTTTTTCTTTCCGAATTCACTAAATAGAGCAGTTGGCTTAGACACAATACTTTTCAGTAAGCGTTAACGCCAAACGTTAACTTCAAAATCAAATTATTAATATAATATTATTAACTCCTTATACTTAATAAACAATCAATTTAGGAATGATCTTTCTTTGTGACTGTTGAAGTTACATTTTTAGCTAAGTCCCATAACAATAGATTATGCGACAATAGCGAAAATAAAGCGAAGTTTAGTTAAATGTCGCATCGAATTTAACTTAACAGATATCGACTGTGTACTCAGGCGCGGCGACGTCAAACCGGAACCAATTTCAATAGCCATCAATAATAATGCTTTGATCAACGTTTTGGCATTTGACCAAATGGGCGTCAATGATACAAATGAACATGGTGACAGGACATTGACAAATGCTAAATACGCCGCGAACAATGAACTATGAAGTTGCAACCCAATGAGAAAAAACACTTTTGGGAGATTCAAAGACACAATCGTTCAAGGGTTCAATACATCGATGGTTGTTCACGGTACTAAATGGGTAAGACATTAAAAAAAGACGACGACATGAGTTATTCAAAAAAATTTCGTCGAAATAACAAGAACTATTATAAACCACAAATCAAAATAACAACACGTTGAAACGACGGCTACATACACATGAACATGACGGACGAAAACTCTAGGCGTATTGAAGACATCCGTTTCATTGTAGATACTTGACTTCTCGGGTATTCGACATTTGAATTCGAAGCATTGTATGTGCGCAGAGAATTATGTGTCTTATTTGTCGAACACGGGTCGCACAATGAGAGCGGCACTCGTCGACCCTGCCGACCGGCGACGGCCGTATTAACCAACTTTTTGTCCAAAACTGCCGTCCAATACGAGTATGTCGTTTGTTGTGAACTGAAATTTATTACACAACTTTCATTTGTACAGACAGACGTGTTCCGATATTTTGTTCTCGTGTTTTCCTTGGTCTATACGAAATATGAAGACATGCACAAAAATAACACATGTAAAATATTTTCAATTGTTCCACGAATAACAAGTACTAGCATTAATTCAAAATTTCAATACGTACACTGAAGTGTGAATGAGTGAAACAGCATATATCGTAAGAACATACCGTAAAATACGTAGAACATACCGTCGCTTATGGAAAATTGCAGTAGGGTTGCCGGTACCGTGCGTAAGTAAAAGTGTAACTAATTAATCATGATTAAATGCAGAATGCAATATCATTCATCAGTACAAAATGACAAAGAAAAACGGTAAGGCCTGTCTGTTTTTTCCAAAACTACTATCTTAAATGTGTTTTTTTTCCAACAGAGTGAAAACGCTAAAGAAAACCTTACGACAAGTCGTACGGGTAGACAGGTAGAAGTGACAGATTAGTGATAATAATACCTTGTGCCTCAAAATGTGTCAATCTAGGGCATTCACCAAATTAAAATGATCGAGATAAATCGATGAGTGACAGTCAAGTTAGATTTCAGGTACCTATCGGGTTTGTTCGGTTAAACCCTATCATGCACCTCTGACTTCGCACATTTTATTTGAATTAAAAATAATTGCCTATAACGGTAAAGCAACACATCATGAGGAACGTTATGAATTGTACACGATTTTTTTAACGCATATTAAGTCTTTAACTTTTTCATGACGAATGAAGATCAGAGTCAAAAAGTAACATAATGAAAATGTCGATAACAAGGATGATAGAAATGAGTAAATGAAGCTGTTGTAACTATAATCGAATTCCTGGCACAGAATTCTATCCTCGCTACATTTGCTAACTTAATATGTGGTTGACTTTGACACACGAATTAGATAAATAATATGTTCTAAATAAAAAAATGTGAGATCGAGTAGACATACAATTTGGTACATTTCAATTATTTTACGGCGTTATAACGCCACGTCGATACTAACTAATGTATTCAAATAAAAGTCTTGTGACTTGAATCGAGAATAAATGCGAAACTTGCCGCAGAGGCAGTCTTATTGAATTAGTTTCCAACTTGTCGAAAGGGACTCCGATTATTTACCTCTCCAAAATGAAATGCCTCCTTGCTTTTATTAAGTCCTGGTACTTCAAACTTTAACCGACTTTTTAATAGTGTTTTTTTCTAATTAAAGAATTACATCATCGTATCATTTGTTAACCTTACATAATTGATGCCCTTTAAAGGTTTTCTGGAATGACTATTTTCCTATACCTTTATTACTTTACCCTATTTTTAATATCTACTATCTACTAATGTCTACTTAAAAAAAAATCATTCTTTTCTATACCTATAGCTAAATAATTTCAAGCTTTACATATGTTACGAATATATACGTTTTGTTATGTTGGCAAATAATACTAATTAGCACTTGTTCAGCGTGGCGGATTCTGGGTTTAAACTTCCTCACTGTGACATGCAACCAGAGACTGAAAGTGGAGCGATTTAATGGGCCGGTGATAATGATGACGAAATCGCATAACAAAGCTTGTGTAAAAAGTGTTTGTCTCCTTGTACCAAATGCAATTAAATAATAACTTGTAAAATTATTTCACGAACATGTATGTCAAAAAAAACAAAACTCATACATAGCAGCATTTTATCTATCTGTATTACGATACGGATCACCGAAAATATATTCCAAACACATTGCAACCGTATTGAAAAGAATACACAAACACCTTACATTATACATACACGTTCCAGTTCCCAAACGTTTTTATTCACTATAATATATAGATATTTGTGGAACATTTATTATTTGAGCACACAAAAGCGTGTACAAATGGGTTACACTTGACGCCATCAGTCAAAGTAATCTAAACGCGCGATAGTCAGCGGCCGCCGCTGACGCTATCTGCCGCGAATATATTGCGAATATTATTCTCAACACTGCCTTCGTACCACTATAGCACAGTTATACTGCACACACATACATGATGATGCACACATGCTTCAGCACAGCTGCATACATACCACCAGTACATTATCGTAACGTAAACGTAACTGATAACGGAGTGTACTGCACTATTCTGCCTGCTTGCCTCCTCAGGAACTACAGGCGTTACGTAACGCTGTTATGTTTATTCTTGTAACGTTAGTCATTCGCGGTGTTGTATACTTGTACATACTTGTCTATATACCCCTACCGAGATATTTTTTTTAGAAAAAGTGTTACCTCTGTATAGATGTCGTGCTGTTCATTGAAATTGCCGGTCCAAATAGATAATTAAAAAATAAATGCATGTAAAGAAAATATAGACCTAATGATAAAATTAAATATGGAGTTAATAAGGCACATGCAAATCAATCATAATAAAATTTGTACGAGGAAAATAGAGTCAACTCAATGGCCTCGATACGCTGTAACTAGCTACGTACGACCGTTTTGTTTAAGTGTTAGTGTTTAGAGCGTTGTATTCTTGTAGATAATTACTTACAAAATGAAGAGTTCAAACTATATTTATACATGGGCACGTACATATGTATTTGTTATACTATAATTAGTATTAGTATCAATAAACCGGCGCTCGCTGGACAAATTTAGGTGAAATAATTTAAGCGCGTTTATGTTTAAATTTTGTTATATTTTTGCCTGTTATGCTCTTGGAACTTTTATAAACTAAAATATATTATATATGTAAAGGTGGTCTTTTCCTCTCTTACAGTCATCCAATAGCGCGCGATTTGAATGTTTTCTTGCTCGAATATAGTGTGAGAGTTTTCTTGCTCGAATATACGTAGTATTCAAACCGATTTTAAGAAAAAAAAATCCGTTTATGAAACACGCAGGTAGCACCATAGACACAAGAATGCCAGTGTACAAATTTTTTGCAAATAGACTCTTTAATCTTCTTGAAAAGTGGACTCTTTGGTAGCGAAACGGAACACCGCACCGGTCCCAATATGATGTCGAGTACTCATAAATTTGATAACATTTATGTACAAAAATTGGTAAGAAAAGTTGAATTTGACTTTCGGGTTAGCGGTTAACTGGCTGGAATGCAGTGATTATTAATGAAACGAAACGACATGACGCGAGATAAGTACGACTTAAGACAGTATTCATTAGGAATTTGCGGTATACTTAAATATTTTTATGACTAGTGTGCGGTCAAGTCGGGTCTCCTCAAGGGTAGGCAGTGGACACTGGATTGCTAAATATCTCCAACCTCGCAGATCTGACGGGCTTCTTCGACATTCATCACTCTCTTAATACACGCGGGTCACGCGCATCGACCAGTATTCTAGCTATTTGGTCAAGTCAAATTAAATTATGAATGATATGAGAATAAACGTGCGAATAAATATTTCAACACTATTAGCGAACGGCCGCGTACACGAGCGTGGTGGCCTATTTCGAATAATAACGCAATATTATGCTCGTTATTAATACACTCGCAAGGCACACCGTTAACCTTGATGAGGTCGCGCGCCAAAAGATAAGGGCGCTGTACCTATATATAAAGTGCGGCTGTAACAGGAACAGTGGGGCATTATTGTCTGGATTTAGGTGAGCTTTTGTTCACTTTATATCAATTCACGGTGGAAGTTTAACGTCAAATGTTATATACATACTATAATGTAGAGTATTATGAGTAGAGGGTTAAGTATTGAAATTCGAACTTCTGGACGTGCGAAGACCGTTTTACAGTTTACGGCTTACATATTTTACGAACAATATCATATGTATGTAGGATGTAAAAAGGCTAGCATTTGGCTACCATCCCCCGGATGATAAGCTTAGATGTATATTGAAGTGGACACTGCTGAAAGTAAGAAAAATCCTTTATACATTTACGATACTTTTGTAGTTATAAATATCAAAGCTTATTTGCTGAACTGTCATTTGGTAATAATTTTGATTAAACTATGTCGGCTTTTAATCCACGGAGGCTATGAATAAGATACTTAATTATTGTCCGATATCAATATCCTTGTTCCGTTTTAAAGAAATATTCCCGCATACATTTTTTAAATAAAATTCTACACTATACGAATGATATAGTTAAGTTAAAAATCAATTAATCGTGTGTACTTTAAACAATCGGTTCATTCAGTATTATCTTATCGTTTTATATGAAGCCAAGTCAAAAGTGGAAAACGAATGTTATCATTAAGCAATTCGACCACAACGTTCCGGAACTTGGCTGACCCTTTGATGCGGTGCCCTTTGAAGTGACCTGTATGAATGATTGGATTTCATCTTTTAATGGCACCTTTTCGTCAATTACGCGTGGACTTGACTTAAAAGTTTCATTTGATAAATATTTACAATATTTACTTTACACCAATTATAACACTTGATATATGCAATCGCAAACATTCCTATTGTGAGGAGTGAAAACTTTTGTACCTATTTGTGTCAGAGACGTTATTCAGATCAGATCATAAAGATAAAAGCCGTGTTTCCAAGCAATAGCTGTCTTATAAATCTATTCAAATTTTCTAAGAAGTTACTTTAACAATCATTGAGGCAAAATTTAGCCTTTCGTCTGCAGAGCTTTTAAATTCTATGAAATACATACATTAAATATTTCAATTTAAATATAAGATTTTTTGGTATATTTTTTTCTCACTCATTAAAGGTTAATGGCCACGGTATATGAGTTTCCGTCACTGTGTGCTTGACTGTGTGCTTCATACATAACATAACTTTTACTTACCTTTGACATACAAAGACGTAGGTTTGGAAAACTCAGTGCCGATGGCGTTCTCGGCGACGCATTCAAATTTCCCCTGATCCTCTTCTTCGCTCTTCACAATTTGTAAAGTACCTGGAATTTCAAAATTGCGGTTAAAAACTGTTCTGACGACAGTGAATATTAGGAAAGGGATTGGTTGTAAAACGATTATTTTAGTAATTTACCCTTTCCTAACATCTAAAGCTACGTAGGCGTTGTATGAAAAATTGAATTTAATGTCTATTGGCATTATAAAGTTCCTCCTACGTTCATACGATATTTCTGCTCGAATAAAATGGGAATGGTACTCCATTAAAAAAAACCAAAAAAGAATACATATTTATGCCATTATAAATAACTTTCTGTCATATCCGTGCCAAAGAAATAGTCTCTGTTTTGTGTAATTCAGACAACTATAAATACCTAGTACTAATATAAAAGGAACAATCGGCGATAGCTTTGTAGATATACGAGTAGACTAAAAATAGAAATAAAACTTCACAACAGAATGAGTGGCTATTTGAAACGAACCGAAAACCAAAAACAATGTTGATGATATCGACCGTCGATATGACTCAATTATAACACGAGTACTCGTAAAATTAAAACAACGACAGAATGAACATCACACCGATGACCGTGTCTCGCGCGGTAATTGCGAGTTTGTATGATCTACGCTCCAATAACACGCCCCGTTTACGACCACCCGTGGACATCGTCCCCAACAGATATTGGCGTCATATTTTATTGTATAGAAATTCACCTATTGACGTGCCTTGTGATGTTAAATAGGCCGTTGTGCCTTTTGCATTATACGTTGATTGTGAGCGGCTGACGGATTTTTGTAGTAGGGAGTTGAATTTTTTTAACTATTTTCCAAAATTTGTGAACTCTTATCTTCTTTTTATTCCTTACCAGTATAATAAAGACAATATAAATCAAGCAAATGGACCATAAAAGCCTGTTTTGTAACGACTTAGACGTTTTAAACATAATTGAAAATGTAAATCTACTTTTGTAATTAGCCAAAGTACCTTATCGCATCGATAAGTTATAGAATACACGTCTTGATTTCTACAAGTGTCACCTCTAAATGCTTCTATTCATGTCCTAAATAACTTCGTTTTCTAGAGAAGAATAATAGAAACATAGTAAGTAAAGAATATTGAAATAACATTCAACGGTCGATTACATTGCTAAAGTTAAAAATAAAGCACAAAACGTTACGAGCGCCATACAATAGTGGTACCGAAGGGTCGCTGGATATTGTAAATTGCGGATTGCGAGCAAACCGTAGTCCAAATACCGAATATTCAATATGCAACGGGTTCTATATTGGATGGGCGATCGCATCGAATTTTAAACCTTATCACCAGTGCGGTACTTATCAAAATGCTTAAAAATGGCCCGCAGACGATTGCGCCCCGCATTAAACTTTTCAACTTATATACGTAGTAGTTAGGGAAGACTCGATACGGCGCGGGCTGACAGGTTGTCAAAATGTTCTGGATCGTTCTGCGTACATTTACGTAAGTACTGCATTGTGTATTTTCGTAAATCGGTATAATTTTACTCGTTTCCGGTTCGGTTTTGCGTGATTGAAAACTTTGTAGGCTTCTTGTATAATTGAGTTATATCATTACTTATTGTATACTGGTACTTTTGTTCACTTCTACTAATAATATGTAACATAACGCATGTAATTTCCGAATAAGTAGGCAGAGGAGTGTAGTACACTGCCACGTGTCACCAATTACAAGCCTAGTAGTGGCTTCTACATGTAAGTTAGATAAATGCAATTGTGTCCGACTCTGTATTTGAACCCAAGACCTCTCGATCGGCAGTCTCGCTGGCAACCAACACGACCAACGAGGCAACCACATCATCAACGCAGCTGTCAACTACTGACAATACTACTAACAATTTATACTATTTGTCATGTAGGTACTGGTATTATTATTTGTACCCGTAGTTACTATCGACGATGTTGCAAACATTCTTGATAATTACAACTTGTGTTTCCTCCCCCCCCCCCCAGCAACAAGTGTAACGTGGAGTATGAAAGGACCATTAGTCAAACTATGACAACTGCATGTGCGTCTGTAACGTGTATTATAAACGTATCATCAAAGTTAAATTTAAGTTATTTAGCATAATGGCATAGCTGCCGCTCTACCATACTGTCTGCTGCTGTTTTCTGCTTTGCGTTATCCGGCTCTGCTGATCGAATGCGATTCGATTCAACATGACTGAAAACGCAACTAACTTAGCCACCGCGATTATTACGAGGAGAAAATTATCGCGGAAATATATTAAGTATTTTGTTACTGAACTTGTCATTCGTTAACAAGTTATACATACATACAGGGTAGATACGTACCATACATTACATGCTTCAGTTGCGTAGCACACGTAGAACATTTATAGCCGATGGTCAAACGAAACAACGAGAAAACGACGAAGGGGCCCTGCCGTTTGGGACCGTTATAACATTAATAGAGTTACATATAATAGTGAACGAAGCTTCATGTCAAAGAACAAGACAAGCCTTTTCGTCTCGAGAACTACGGCATAGTAGATCTCGCGTGACGGGAAGCGTTTACGATGCGTACTCGATGCATTCACGATACCATCCTTCAGCTCGGCGAGGACTACCACAGCATATTCACGTTGTCGTCGCTGCCGATAATCGTGACTTATATTGACGTATACTAATGGCGTAGAAATGACATTAAAACTCTAACAGAGACCGCTCCAAAGAGAATATTTAAATATTCGTTACGTTATTTTTTTAAAGTTAATTTTATAGTTAAGGACTGTTCTATAATTCGCATTTCTAGCGTAAAATAATCCCCGTATAAATGCGGCAAAGCGTATTCACTTAAAAACACATGGAAGGGTCATCCGTTTCCTGTAAAATTTCATTAGTTCTATATTTAATTATACCAAATAACAACATAATACTTATTTATTATATTATTGTATATTATTTATTATATTATTGTATATTATTTATTATATTATTGTATATTATTTATTATATTAATATATTATATATATTAGTAATTATTTAACAGCTGCGGTCTGATTCTTTCACTGCAATCTTGATGGTATGTTTGAATGCCGCAACCATTTCCTTGGGCATTTTCCACTAATACTGTGGGCAGGCGACGGCCATAACATAAATCAATGTACGCAATAATCATTCTTTATACGCCCATTCATTAGAGAGCCTTAGTTGCGGTCATAAGTGTCTCCAATGGGATCGCGTTGACCACTTAATCAACCACGGCGTAAAGTAAACCGACCTTACCTCCTGTCCCATTCTAAGAGCTAGATTAAGCGCGCATTTGTGATAAAGCTTCCCAAACCACATTGTACAGGCCTCTGAAATTGTATATAGCTACACCCCGTGTCGTCCGGCGAACGTGGCGATCGAGGGGCGGGATGGGTCACGCGACGCTGGTTCTAATATAATGCCGCAACGGCCCGCTATTCCGTTGGACATTTATGAATAGCGCTTATTTTTCTTTTAATTACGACCCCCGCCGGCCGACGCGGTTCGTCGACGAGCGGATAAGTGACCGCGTCCAAGTAGAGCCGCGCCGCGGAACAAAACGTTCATAAGGGACACAATAAGGCAAAGCCTACACAGTACCTACACCCACAAAGGTTTCTTGTCTGCCAATGGTAACAAGATTTTCAGCGGGTGAGATTAGGCTTACTTGTATTGATACTTGTACTCGTATATTATGATGATGATCGTCTGCATCCATTTTGAATAAATTATATAAAGACTAGTCATCACGATACGTAACTTGTCAAAATGGTAGCATTTTCTTAATGCGTAAATTTAAAACTCCCATGTTATTCACAATTTGTATACAAAAGTGTTGTATACAATTTGTATATCGTGTGATATTTTGATTTAAAAGGAATGAAATAAGTTAATAAATACTAGTCTGAGGAGTTTGCATAAACTAGTACACTTACCACTACTATTAGAGCGCGAAATCTTCTGCAATAAATGTCCAATAAAATGGCCGCTCGAAGCTTCTATTTTCAGCGTAAAGCCGCTTAAAGCCACTATATGCGGGTTTCGGTCCGAGCGGAATGTAGCGATGAAAAATTATAGTTTACGCGTGAAAACTGTCGGCATAACCGCAAATATGTCGACGGCGGCGGCCCGGGGGCGCCACCCCTGGGATTTTATAGGTAATCAAATACAATCGGACGTTGGTCGTACCTACATTCGTGAATCTCCATTCTCAAATTCTCTTACCAATCCCGAGAGATGCCGTTGTATAAAACCAAGTCTGTGTAATGCCATGACGTCGGACGGATAAAAAAATTGTAATTCTTGACTTTTCTTGGTAGCTTATAATAATAACAAACATATGTACATATGAAGCGCGCAAAACATACTAAACTAATAATAACACACTAAATGAAAAGTTAACCAGGTTTCGTTTTCTACATCTATACGTAAAATGAGAATAATATTTATAGTAAACATCATATCTCCCAAATATAATAAAAATTCAAATCAAATTCCAAGATTTATTTTGAATGTTATTTGATTTTGTATATTTAGTATATTCGTACTGCCTCGTTAGTCGTGTTGGTTGCAAACGCGACTGCCGAACGGGAGGTCCTGGGTTCGATTCCCGGGTCGGGCACTACTAAATTTTCTAATTCAGATTTTCTAGTTGTGGCTCGGAGTCTGGATATGTGGCCGGTATATGGCAATAGGCTCACCACCTATTCCATAGTGGGACGTAAACGTAACTGGTGAAAAGTGGGAATGTTCCACATTCCTCTGCCTACCTCTTCGGGGATGACAGGCGTGAAACCACGTAGTATATTCGTATTTTTTTTTTCTAGCTTAGATCGTCTAGTTGAATTCTAGTAGTGGCTCGAAGTTTGGATATGTGCCTGTGTATGGCTCAACGTCTATTCCGTGGTGGGACGTAAAGTAACGAAACGTGGGAGTGTACCTACTACACCTCCTCCTCTCTTTACCTCTATAAATGCATTAGTTTAATATTTTGAATTTTCCTTTTACTGAAGGATAATTTTCTAGATGACTGTCATGGCCTCATTATACAAATTATATAAAATGGTAACTTTTCACATACAAACATTTGTATCTTATCTATACATTTTGATATAAAAAAGTAAACAACTTTTAAAACTTTCATTCTAAAAAAAATTAATACATTTGTTTTGATGTGCCCGATAATGGCTATATTTTTACCTCGCAGTCAGATATAAATTAAGGTGATGGATATTTAATTCCCATCTCCGAAATTACACATACATACATATATGTACAAAGTCGTGCATGTAAAAACGAAAGAATTACGTCAGTTGTAAAGTGTGCGAATAGTTTTCAAATCTCTAACTGCTGCCTCACGGACAAAAGCTCGAAAGCTCGCGAAGGCAGTTTAAGGTTTCGCGCGATTGTTATTGAAATAATTCCGAGGTCCGCCCGAGGAAGTTTCAACAATAAATTAGGCTTAACCGCGGTGCATCTGGCAGATACGAAGACGTGAATTTAAAAAATGGAAATCTCTCGAAAATCATCTTTTTTTCAGCGAACGATTAGCGTAACAGTATTTCTAGTGCAAACATTTACTAGTAGAATATAGCTCTTGAGCAGCATAAAATATCGAAATTCTGAAATCGAAATCAAAACCATTCCTAAAAAACAAAACCGCGACGTAAAAATATCTTCCATGTATAAACTGAGCAATGATAATTCTCTTCCCACAAAGAAACAGGGCCCCCAACGCTATTAACATCCAGAAGCGACATAAGAAGTTGTGAGTCCGAGCTAAAGCCGCGACCTTAATCAAGCCGCGCTCACTGTTATTGTTGTACGAATTAAATCTCGGTTTTTGTTAGAACAACAGCCGGCCGCGTTGAAACTTAGGGCGCATTTGTATGTAAATGAAACGTAAGCTCGCGGTGGCGCACAATCACGTGCGCGACGTCTCCGAGGGTGCGCGAACAGCGGTGTCTTAAACAAACCACTAAATGCGGAAACGAATTATTGTAGGTACACGTGCTTTTTTATTGCGAAACTTGGCCCCCTGCACTGCCGCGCTAGTCTACCACGTGTATTGGAAGGTTATTATTGAAGTCAATTATATCAATCAAGAACAGTTTGAAATTATAACACATACTATTTGATACAATAATAATTGTTTAACTATGTGCTTTATTATATTAGTGTGAGTACGAGATTAAGGACATAAAAGAGCTAAAATAGTACCGTAAGTTGTAAAACGCTCACAAAAAGCCCGAGTCCATTCATGCACACATAAAACAATCGTCACCCGACAAGAAAACAAAGCTCCACACACCATTACGTCTGGAAGCGACATAAGGAGCTGTAAATCCGCACTGAAGCTGCTACGACCTTAATCAACCCGCGCTCACTGTTATTGTTGTATGAATTAAGCTCCGCTTTTTGTTAGAACAACAGCCGACCCGGTTCAAACTGGGGGCACATTTGCATACAAATGAATCGTTGTTTCGCGGTGATGCGCGCAATCACGACGATGTCGCAGGTCTCTCGGGGCGCGGGACACAACTGTGCCCGCACGATGTGTCCACGGAGACGTGGCCGGTCAGGGCACAGGGCACGACCATGAACTTTCCTCTTTTACGATCCTGTGGCAATGTTTGTAGTGTGTCGTGTCAGCAAATTGCCAAGCCTAACTACCCCAGAGAACATTGTGCAGCAAATGTAAAGTGTAAAACTATCTGAATGACATAACAAATTTCCTTGATTCATTGACATTTGACTGTACCAATTGTATGTCTCAAGTTGCAACTTGGAAATACATATGCAAACATTTATGAACAATACTAGTGCTATACAAGGATTATAAGAATAAAATTGCAGATTCGATAAATCATATGCCTGCAGTAAGTCATCGATGAAATGGGAGAATAACATTAAATAGTAAAAAAAATCATAAACTAAACAAAATACGCTAATATTCAAAAACACGAAGCATATTAAAGCCATTATTCATTTCACTGTCGTTTCCAGTACTTCTAATTCTATCATTCATATGTACGTATATATTCAGAACTCATTTCGAATTGCGATACATTGAAAGTGGTATCTTTGTTCTCGTTGTAATTTACACCGGCAATAGTTGCCCATAAAATAATAATTCCTCTATTGTTATACTTCAATACGAGTTCGTACGCGAGATATATATACCTTACATGTACCTATATATGAGAATATATGAGTTTATTTTATTAACATTATATATCATCCAAATTACGATGTACCCATTATATAGGTATAATCTATCATGAAAGCCATTTTGGTCGTAGGTATTAGTTGGAAGGTCCTGGTTTCAAATCCCGACTCGGGCACTACTAAATTTTCTAATTTAGATTTTCTAGTATTGGCTCGGAGTCTGTATACGTGCCCGGTGTATGGCAACAGGCTCACCACATATTCCATAGTGGCACGTAAACGTAACTGGTGAAGCGTGAGGGTGTACGACACTCGTCTGTCTAC
>DWFO01000715.1:0-18657 GCA_018246595.1 Mimoniades nurscia nurscia
TTTCTGATCCTATCCTTCAGAGAAACTCCGAGCATAGCTCGCTCCATAGCACGTTGAGCGACTTTGAGCTGGTGGACTTCGTAACTTTTTGGTTACAAATTACATATTAGCAACACCATATAATTATCTTTCGTACCCAATATTTAATGTTAAACGTAAAATTAACTAAGAATAAATATATAAAACTATTAAGTCATAATCATAAAAAGGGCAAAATGAAAAGGAAGACATTTGCTTGTGAATTGTCGTCATGCAAAAATACTATGAGTTTTCACAACAACATTTCGCGATACATCCCTACATCACATGGCGCGTAATGCGGGATGCATTAGTGAGTAAGTGAGTTGCATTCTATGTGTTATATGTGAATCCGAATACACAAATATATTCAGGTTCATAAATTAATTTCAAGAGCTACAAGCTCTATTACTCTTATAAAATTATGCTTTATTTATAAAATATACGTAAAGAGACAGTTATTCCGGTCAGCAGTTAGAAACATGACAAAGTATGATAAGATGTAATAAAATAAATGTAATTTGTACTACAAATAATCTCCCTATCGACTGCCTCGTTGGTCATGCTCGTTGCAAGTGCGACTGCCGATCGGGAGGTCCCGGGTTCGATTCCCTAGTCGAACACTACAAAATTTACTAATTTACATTTTCTAGTAGAGGTTCGGAGTCTGGATATGTGCCCGATGCATGGCAATAGGCTCACCACCTATTCTGATCGGATTCTGAAGGATCGGTCTGCTTAAGCATAGTTACATCCCCTGACCGTCTATGAGCAGCAGGATAGGTGCGAGAAGCTGTGCTCGGCGACCCCCAATCAATTTAAATTTAAAATAAACTATAAAATGTAAATCCGTTATTGGCGTTAAGATTAGATTATAATAAATACTCTGTAACATACATATATAAATTAAGAGCTGTGGATCTTGAAATTAAAATAAACAAATAAATAAATATTAAATAAGGTTCACATTAGGCTCTGGACATTGTAGTTGTGTAAAATTAAAATTATTAAAATTAAATTAATTATTGTTTAAGGCAAAAAAATATCGTCTAGCATCTATACATAGTTTTAAATTGGATTGCATAAAAAAAATTGAATACCAAATGTTTTAAAAGGATTCAATAAACAATTTCAAAAAAATTCAGTAATCAAAAAGATTCAATAATAAAACTGCAGCTTTTTAAATAATATTGTGCAACATCAGAGCAATATTCACAAGGTACAAGGGTCTGGAGTTTCCTCGGAGCCGATAGCGAAGGAGCTGAGGTGATTCACAGCACACTGTTATACCTATGAAGCACCCGTGGTCCCCGCATCGCTCAGTCCTCAGTCGTCTCACAGTAGTCGCAGCAAGATGGCGTTAGTGTACGCGCTGTGTGTGTATGTGGCGTTGTGTGTGGCGGTCCAGAGCCGCTCGCTCTTGGACTCCGCCAGCCGGGACTTGAACGAGAGTGACGGAATGGATACGTTGCTAAGAGTTAAGAGAAATATTGCTAACGGTAATGAAATACAACAGGGATGCTCTCTTGGCAGCTTTCGTAAAGGGGACAAGTGTATGTCCTGTTACCAGTGAGTATCTTTCTAGACATTGGACCCGAAGATTGACTAAGTCATGATTAACATCGTGGACTGAAAGTTTTGTGATATTATCTACCGAATCTCAAAACGTATAGATATTCAAGGAATATCCACTCTGTCCTCGTCGGTAATAATTTACCTACGGAAATATTTATTTAGTTTTCAATGTTTCTCAAATTACACTTATAGGTTAATTAAACACTAAATATTCTCTTTTTATATTATTTTCTGCTTCTTATTTGCATTGCTATGAAAGTAAACCTTCTATTTTTTAAAGATTGAATCTCATTACCTAGTTAAGAACCAATCAGACATTTTGGCGCCTCAGCTATTTGAACGTTGAATGCTTAAATTCCAATTGACTTTTCTCGGCTTTTGATTTTTGACCGTATCACTTGAAGTTTAATTTCAATTATCCTACAACACAAATAATTTGTTATTTTCAACGCTCATAACATATTTTTCTCGCACTTTACTTACGTTACAAGGAAAACATGTTTTATATTGAACAGCTATTCTTGACTAATAATTACTTAATAATTTATGAATATACATACTACGTTATATATAAAAATTATATTACAACATTGTGTATTATACGAGGATAATATTTATGAATTAATATCTTAGCATTAATAACGAGTAGGTAAAAATTAATTAAGATCGTTTAAATTAACGCTTTTTTTATTATAAAAATATTTTGTTAACCATATTATTGAAATATCAATTCACTGCTAATATAGAATTTTCATTTAAATCAGCTAATAAACCTAAAGGTTTCTGCCACAACAGGCTTTAACCATATTTTTTAAAATACCGGCTTATGAACCAAATCTCAAACCGTTCCCATATAAATTTGATTATTTTTTCTTTACACACAAGACAGAAAACAAAAACGTTGTGTTATTAGCTTTAAAATAATCGATAAGAAAGCTTAAGTAAAAGTAATTTGGCTGCTGTGTATAATAAGGAGGATAATGCAAATTCTTCCTAGAGAACTGGTTCGTTCAAACTAAATAGATTTGACGTCACATTAAGACAAAATGGCCGAATCAAAAGGCATTCTCAGACCGTCATTAATTATTAATTTAAATCCTTTCCAAAATGGTTACATTTCAATCTATGGAATTTAAATGTTACTCTGATATCAATCTTCGATATATTTATCGACGTCGAATAACAATGTCGTTTTCATTTTACTTATTTGTTTTCTTGTGTTTCAGAATTGGCCGAATCCACAACACGCATTTGAAATTTTGCATCGATAAGTGTATAAATGTTCGAGATGAGTGTACACAGAAGAAAACATACGCCTAATTAAGAAAAATTCCGAACGTGACAAATATCATGGCAAAAATGTTCAATCTAAACAATTAAAATTTGAATCGAGGGATAATAAGGAATCATGTACCTACGATAATATATAATTGAGTTAGTTATACGGACTTAATGAGAAGTTATTGAAGATGCCAGACCCTTTCCAAATTTGCCGTCAGTATGTTGAAATATTGCAATTGGCAACTATATTCATTCTCATAATACGTACATCATATAAGTGCGTGGAAATTCAATTTTTGATTTAAAATGTACAAATTTTAAGGAATCAGAAATTCTAAATACTGTTTACTTGAATAATCTGCTTTTCTGGATGATAGGTGGTAACTAGGAATACCTTTATAAGTCTAGGACATTTTCATTTAATAAAATCAAATTGTTCTTTTTAAATGTGAAATGTTTTAAAACTTCTTTTAATGTCTCTATAAATTTAGTTACTGAAACTGACAAAAAATTATTTCATAATAGTATTCAACTACTTATTTAAAAGTCAAGAAGGCCGCTGTAAAGTTTATATCTGCGACGACTGAATCTAAGGGATCTACTTGTTGTATTTATTACACGTGTTGTACATACATTTAGTAATTAGAATTAATTAAATTCCTCACGTGACTATATTCCTTTGCCTGCCTTTTGACTGGCGTGATGTTACGTTAAATTCCCCACAGACGTCTCGCAGTACACGATAAATGTTTTGTGATATGTAACGCTGGTTAGCGTTATAATATTTAACTATTTCAATTGCAGCTAATTATTTAATTATTAAAGAGAATGATGAACTTCGAAGATACACATTAGGTCTGTTTGCCACTCTGCACTCTCTGACTACCCCATATGAGACCTGTCGTGATTGTATAAGAATGATTAAATTATTTTTAAGTTTAATAATGTGTGTAAATTTGAGTATGGCATTGTTTTTTATGTTATATTTATAAGGATATGACCTCTCCATTATTAAGCTGTCCGTCTAGTTCATTCGTGATAGCGACCACGCCTGAAGTCTTGTTAGTATGTTGTTTTCTCTCTCGTTAAAAGTTAAGTTCGTACAGTTTAAGCGATAGTTAGTTAAGTAACCGTTAATGAAGTAACGACTCCTATCAGACATCTCGATAACAACAAAATCTAAAACGAACCCTATGTATATGATGTGTTACTATAGGAAATATGTGATTGCCTCGTTGGTCGTGTTGGTTGCAAGTGCGACTGCCGAACGGGAGGTGCTGGTTTCGATTCCCGGATTAGACACTACTAAATTTTCTAATTTAGATTTTCTAGTAGTGGCTCAGAGTCTGGATATGTGCCCGATATATGGCAATAGGCTCACCACCTATTCCATCGTGGGACGTAAAAGTAACTGGTGAAACGTGGGAGTGTTCTAAATTTCTCTGCCTACCTCTTCGGGGATTACAGGCGTAATGTTACTTTTTTTTAAATATATGGTAATATATCGTAACATACCTTGCTATAATATATTTTATTACTCCGTCTGTGGCAACTTTCATGGACAGACGAAAGCGGGTAACTGGTCCTCAAATGTGATATCATTAATAATTATAATTAGATATTGCTAATATTACTAAATTATTACATAACCGTATGTACTTAAAGGCGATTTTACTATACATTAGTATGCGGTATCACATTATAAGTTGATGCACGTATTTAGTAAGGAATTTTGAATTTAATATTGTTTCTTTGTTTGCGGAGTTCAAAGCTTTAAACAAATTCATGTTAAGAATTTTAAGACATGGATTCATATATGCATTATCATTTTATTGTTGCATTTGACAACTTAAGACTGTTAATTTTGCGTAGTTGTCTATAATTTATTTGTTTTAGTTTACAATATACATATATTTTGTTTAATTGTATAAGCATATTTTTTATTCTTTAATTTAAAAAATACCATTATCGAATAAAGCAATTTCAAATGTTTAATTTTGTTTTAATCTTTACTGTTATGTAGTTTGTTGTATACGCTTACATATACTATATATAATATCTTGGCACAATTGAAACAGAAGAATCGATCGCACACATCACCCAAAATATTTATTTTACATGGGAATGAAAACCCCCATCTTCGGCACTCTGTATTTCGGTTACAAAACCCGTAAACTAATGGGCCAAACCAGTTCCGTCACGATATATGTATCTAGACAAGTTGCGTCACGACATATCTGGTAATATCTGCATCACAACGAGAAAGATAATAAATGGATGTGACAGAAACACTGTTTAATTGAGAATCGTTAACGTGGCTGTGCAAATTTCACTAAAAGCGAAGAGAAGTAAGGGTGCGTTCATGGTCAGTACTGAAAATTCAGGAATCAGATCAGGAATCCATCCGAATGGCACAGAACAATGATGGTGACAGTGATGATGGTGGCTATGGTGATAATATTTATAGGGATATTTTAAACATTCAACGCTAGAATCAAAATGGAATACCATTTTGATTCTAAAATTTATTTACTAAAATAAATTTTCCACTGCCTCGTTGGTCGTGTTGGTTGCAAGCGCGACTGCGCATCGCCTGGGTTCTGGTTTCGAATCCTGAGTCGGGCCTTATTGGATTTTTCTAACGTAAATTTTCTAGTAGCGACTCGGAGTATGGATATGTGCCCGTTGTACTCACCACTTATTCCATAGTGAGACGCTAATGTAACATACTACACTTCTCTGCCTACCTCTTCGGGAATAACAGGCGTGATGTTATATTTGTACATTGGAGAAGAAGAATAAAACAATATTTATGTTGTAACTTATATTGTCCTCGAACTATTTAACAATTAAATTTATGATCGTATGAGCAGTTCTATAACATTCTTGTCGTAGTCATGAAGACGGAGACATCGAGGGCTTTCGGACTGTAGTTCACCCACTTTACCCACGAGCCAGAATGTCTCCATTGTGCCCTTACCCTGAAAACAAACATTATATTATATTATATTATGAGAGTGCTCTACATTCCTGCACCTCTTCGGGGGTTACGTGCGTGATGTTACGTTTTTTTTATATGTATTAGGTACCTACGTAACATAGAACTTCTTCGACGATCCTAATAAACTTATATTGCCAATTTTTCTTGTATCGTATTAGTCATTCAAGCTCGTCTATTAAAGACAATGTTAATCTAGCTTCCTTCAATATCTCCCCGAATTTGAGCGAAAGAAGTTATGTTAGAAATTTATCAGGAAATAAATAATGTAACAAAAACCTATTAAATATTGATATGCATGCGTAGGCATAAGGGAATAGAATGAAGGGCCCAACTAGTGGACACGAGTCGAGGATAGATAAGCTATCACACCTGAGCAAACAGTTTAACACAGCTGTATTGGCCGTTCTTCTACAAATATTTAAGATTGAACTCATATCTTGCTTGACCACCACTTCTAGGGATATGGATTGTCGACAACTAGAGGAAGCTTAATGCTTTCAACGTTCAGTAGTTGATTGGTGATGATGTAGATCAAGGAGCCAGTTGGTTCATCCAATTTCATTGTTTCGCTGTTAGATATGAGCTTGGCTGTTATACGTGAGTCTTGTCTTCTCTGAGAATCAGCAGAACTGAAAGTAAGGCTCAGGCTCATGAATCTGTTAACGTAGTGACTTATTAGACACCAGTTTCTTCTTTGGAAAATCCTCGCATTCAAATATGTTAAAAACACAACAACAATTACCTATGTATTAAACACATTGTATTCAAAACCCTTCGTTTTTGTAGCCACCCTTACATATTTTTAAAAATCCAGTGTAAGATAATGTAATAGTAATCAAATTTTTTCTATCTTGTTCCATTTCTTTACATTATCTTCATTATATTGTTCTCCTGGTTAATGGAATTATCCTTCCAGATCGCAAATACTGAAAACCGTGGTATGCTATGTTTTTGAAATAATTAAGGTATATATTCAACGAGGAGTGCCTCGTTGGTCCAATGGTTGAGTTGCAAGCTGATCGATAGGTCCTGGGTTCGAATTCACTCTGGTCGGGTGCTGTTGGGTTATTCTAAATTGAAATTTCTAATAGTGGCTCGAAGTCTGCATTCATCCAGTGCACCTCGACGTAAACGTAATTGATGAATAAATGGAAGTGTGCTACATTCCTATGCCTATCTCTCCGAAGATTAAAGGCGTGATGTTACGTTTTACGTGCACCTTGTATTGAATTTTTTTTTAAATAATAAACACAAGGAATACCTACTGATATAATGCATTATTCCACTGAGCAAATTGGATTGTAATGCTGAATGGTGGTACCGAAAATCGAATCCTTACAATCACAACATAATATCACTCACCGCCACATCAATGAAGCCTCTTGATTCCGTTAAATAGTTCCCGATGTTGTCCAGCGCTTCTTTCGTTGATTGTGATATATGGATTTTCATGGCTGGAATGAAGAGACGAATTTGAAAAAAAAAATTTAAATGTCACAATATGATATGTTCACGAAGTAATCAAATGTGACAATACTTTCGACGCCTAAATATGTTTAATATATCATTTCTCACGATGCTTTACACAGAAAGCAATGGCTTGCTATTTAGAGCATCATCAAAAAATTAAGTTTTACAATATATTTGACTATCATTGTACGCAATAACCACAAATTTTCAATTTATTGGATCAACTTAATCGAAAATAATAAATAAATCGCGTGGTACATCTATAAAACAATCTTTAATATTGTGTAAAGCGCACGTTATTGAATAAGACGCGTGATATCAGACGTCGTGCAATTAGCGACAGAACCAATGATGCACACAAAAAATATATTTCAAAAATAATTTAACCGTACCACAAAATGTAGAACAATATTTAATATTTACTGTATGAAAAAACGACAGTGTAATTACGGGAAATATCTTAAGTATTATTATCAAGTACGAGCTTTGCTATACAATATTAAACACACATTATACTAAAAATTAAACCGCTTTTTTAATATTTACGCTAGCGATTTCACATTAAAGATCGGTGTTCGAGTTACTGCAGACGCGATTGCAGATCGAGGGGTCCTGGGTTTGATTACCGAATTCGGTTGGGTATTATCCGATTTTTCTGAATAAGATTATTTCATTGCTATGTTTAGATTTTCCAGTAGAATTTTCCCAATTTATGGCCAGATTTATGCTAATATGCTAATCACCTATTCCATAGTGAAACGTAAAAATATAACTGATGAAATGTCGGAGTGTACTATACTTCTCTGCCTACCTTTTCGGGCATTACAGGCGTGATATTACGGTATTTTTCACCTTAATTTATACAGATTGGTGCCGACCCCAAACAATTCCGGCGTTTAGAAAGCTCAAACATCATTCATCAGATTCCATATAATCAGACTATGCCACGGATAATACGACCTTGTTTATAATTCGAATCACTTAAGGGTCTGAGTCTGGCAGTGGAATAAGACAGACAATATAACGTAACACGGTTTCAAGGAAAACATGTTTCGTAAACATGACATGACATGACACTGTAAATATTGAAAACATGTAGTGTTTCTCACCTTCTCCGGTACTCTCCATTCGGCTAGCCGTGTTGATGGTGTCCCCGAAGAGACAGTAGCGCGGCATCGTGGTGCCGACCACACCGGCCACACAGGGGCCAGTGTTGATGCCGGCGCGAATGCGCAGTGGCTCATGCGGCCTGTGGGGGATGTTCGCGCCCTCGAGACTGCGCATTAGCGACAACGACATATCCGCTATTTCCGATGCGTGACGATTCCCTGCAAAGCGATTTATTTATAAAATTCTTAGCGTGTCCCATGTACGCCGATACTTTGATGTCTAACAGTATACTTAAGTCTAGTGTGTTGACTGCCGATCAAGGGGGTTCTGGGTTCAAATCCCGAGTCGAGCTCTTTAAGATTTTTCTTACTGCAATTGTGTAGTAGTCGCTCGGAGTGTAGATATGCATGTGCCCGGTATATAGCAACAGACTCACCACCTATTCTATAGTGAGGCGTAAACGTAACTAGTGATACGTAGTAGTGTACGTACTACATTCCACAGCCCACCTCTTTGAGTATTACAGACTTGATGTTACGTAAAGTTGATGTAAAAAATAAAAAAAACCTGAAAGTCAAAATTACGATCGACATGACCACGGGGGTATTTCAATGACATCACTTGTTTGTTGCATCACCTTACGTGTAGGGGACGAACCAAGCGTCTTCCTCAACATTGATTCTTCACTAAGTAATAAATTTGAATATTAAAATGATTTTTTGACTGCCTCGTTGGTCGTGTTTGTTGCAAGTGCGACTTCCGATCGGGAGGTCCCGGGTTCGAATCCCGAGTCGAACACTACAACATTTTCTAATTTAGATTTTCTAGTAGTGGTTCGGAGTCTGGAGATGTGCCCGATGCATGGCTCACCACCTATTCCATAGTGGGACGTAAACGTAACCGGTGAAACGTGGGAGTGTTCTACATTCCTCTGCCTACTTCTTCGGGGATTACAGGCGTAAATTAAGTTGGTTTGTTAGTATATTAATAACAATAGTCACTTATTAATTTGTGTGTTTCCACAGACATTTAATATGAATAATAATTCTCAGATCTAGAAAGGATAATAATTAAACTCATCATTAAGCTATCGATTCAGTCGACAATCGAACCTCGAACCTTTCATACGGCTCTAACGACCACTGTGCTACATAAGCCCACAAAAATTTCATTGATTCGCATACAACGAACCGTTTCGTTTACGACACTGATGCAAAATCGAATTTTAAATTTATTTAATAAAAAAATTACATGTTACGAAAAAGTTCACGCTATTCGACAATTACACTGCGCGTTCCCTTTCATAATCTCCCATCTTGTATCTTTTATCTCAACTTAATAATGTCTTTAATTATTATGCAACCCGACGTTGTAGCAAATAATTATACGCGCGTTCATACATGTTGTCAAGCCTACTTCCCATTGGGTTACGCAGAGAGTAAGGATTTCCAGTTGCTACGGTCTTGGCAGAAGTTTTTCACCGTCTGTACGTCCATTAAAGTCGTCGAACACCCTCAACTATTGCGCGAACTTTTGACCTGGTCTTTTTTAATGTCGCTGATTTAATTCAAGTACATATTTATGTAAGAATATAATATCGAACTCAGTGTATCCAGCATTGGACGGGAACAGGCTTATCATGAAGTATGAAGTAGGTGTCGATATCAGGCTTATGAAGAAGATGATGTAAACTAATCCCAGGTATTAGAAAATAAATCTTGTAACGAAATTACAATTTTAGTATTATAAATTAACTGCTTGGTCAATACTCAATCGTTTTTAAACTCATATGTATTATTATACCGTTATTGGGCGGTGTATAACGTAGATAAGTCATATAAAAATGCAAATGAAATTTTTATCAATCACTGAGGACTTTACAAGTAGTCAATTCGTGAAGGGCGTGTAGCGTAACGGTGTGTTCCTGCAACAAAATAAAACAGGATCATATGAATGAGAGGTTAATACAAACTTAGTATTTCTTATATTAACAGTAAAGTATGCTTATAAATGTACATTTGACAATAATATATGTTCAAAGATAGATATGTCATTCTGTATAATTATTGTTCCCGTTTTGTATACGTCATATGTTAGAAATATAAGAGCATTTCTCATCTTTTTTTGCCTTTTCCTATGGTACAGAAAAATATATTTAAAAAATCCAATTCCATACTCGCCAACCGCCATTCACATGTGCGGCGACACATGGTCCGCGTCGTGTTACTGGTGGCTTGCATCTTCGGGGAATAGAACCCAAATAGATACATACAGCAAATCGTTTTATTTACTCCCAACCATATATTGACTCCCATGTAAAATTTTCTAACAGCCCATAAGTAATGCATGAATATTGCAGTCTGTTAACAATACTATTCAAGGCTTAAACTAAAGCTTAAACTGGTACAAAGTTTCACGAATATTGTAATTCCTAACACGATCATTCAAAACTTAAGTTAAAGCTGTTTTAAAAAGTTTGATTTTATATGTCACGAATAAAGACATTAGCGCGTGTTTCAGATAATGTAAACATTTAGAAGTGGCATTAAAACAACACGCGCACACCAGCTAATTGCATTATGTACACACGTGGGCTGTCAGCAAACAGTATCAGTGTCATCGGCGTGACGGCCGCTGAACGTTTGCGCAGCATACACGCCGACGCCGCTGACAGTCTGTCATGGCGGTTATCTTAATCGTGTGTAGGTAACTGTGATTCACGGGAAAAACTTAATGTTTACATGTTTGCATAGAGCCTGGAGAGCGGTTAATTCTGACCGGAGAGTGTATTTGAATTTTGTACAACATTTATCTTCCATAACAAATGATAATGACAAATGGTGATACAACGAATAATGAGGACACATTATGAATAATGAAGTTATGAGTAAGTAATGATTAAACCAATTGTACTTGTTATGGTTGATATAAAATTATCAATTTGTATTTTCAATCGACAGCTCTTGTCTTCATAATAGCTGCTGTCCTGTTTACGTCACATTGCTAGGCACCGAACAGTGGAGGCATTGACCATATTTCACTACCAAACTCGTCTGCATATTGGCGTATTTACGGGTTCTTAATCAACAGGTATGAGGTAACACAGATATTTCTTCGTAATCGTGAATGCCGCCAATTGCTACCTAAACGCACTGAGTAATGTTACAAAATACAAATACAATACAATACAAAACATTAATAATTAATCCATACAGTTCGAAGTAAAACTGGTAAAAAAAACCCACGTGGTTACGTACACAAACATCTGTAAGTCAGCGCGTGTGGTGTCTGAGTGCAGGTACGGGCTCGTCGATCGTCCGCGCCGCTTAGCAGCTCGTAAATATATTCACTTTCAAAATATTTCCCTCTGCAAAAACTAAAGCACACAAAAAAATATTCTAGCAAAACGTATTCTAGCAAGCGGTGCTCAAAGTTTCGTGTAGTACAGTGTCTTGATTTTATGATATATTGTTCATTGTTTATTATATAAGCAAATATATTATAATTACACTGCGAGCCATAAGTAATGAAACAGAGCAGACAAGAATTACATAACAAAAAGTTATGTACGTTAACATCAAATATCATTCGCTATAACAACGTCAGTTGTGTTGAACAATATTCGTAAGGAAATGCTTATATTTAAAAATTAGCTATAGTTTTCTATAATGTCTGTGAAATATGCTAACCCTGATTTGACCAGGGTGGTAGATTGAAGCCAAAAACTTCATTACGAAAGGAGGCTCGTCTAATGCTTTCTTACAGCACAGATAAATGAAAGAATAAAAAAAAACTAAATGGTTTGAAATTACAAGCCAGTTTGTGTTCCAAATAATTATTTTTAAAAATAAATTATTACCGCACTTGCCTCGTACCTACATACACTTTGAGTGTGGCTGACTGAACTCTACTGAACTGAAGTGGATTGCATACCGAAGAGCGTCGTTCTAAGAAGCTCAGTAGAGGCGATTTGGCGATTTGTAGCACCTCCGGGCCTTGGCAACCTCGCTACACTACGAACCAGAAATAAAATAGGGAAGTTATTAGTTTTCAACGTTTATTTTTAGACCACCATCTTGGTTCAATCTGAAAAATTTAAAGTTACATTTATGTATATTTATCAGCGGGCCATTACTTGTATGTGAGTGAAAAAGTGTACCAGCAAAGTATTCGTATATTACTGTATACGCATAGTACAGTTCGGCATTTTTTAATATACGTTAGTCTGGTCACTGGCTGCTTTAACATCTGATGGGAAAAGGATCGTCTAAAAATAGTCAAGATAAAGCTTTTCAATACTTCTGTAACCTTAGCTCCTTTACTAGGATACTACTTAGTAAAGAGTTCCGCTGCTTAGAAGTTGGGATTTAAAACGTAGGTACAAGCTAATCATTTATGTAGCTCTGGTAATTGGGAGATTATTACATGATATCACGGTCAGATGTTGGATGACTGACGGTCGCTTCTCATACGCGGTGTTTAATAATAACACACTTCCTTAAGGCGTTTATGAGGAACACGAAACTGGATTCTACTACTACTAGCCATTGGAAATATCCAAAGATATCCACATGTCCCGATGACTTGCAAATAAATCTGAGATTGCCTTCCTATGAAATGGAGCGAAGGTATTAGCGAGCTTTTAGTCAAAAGAAACTATAGACATGTATAACTTAAGTAAGATCAGTCAAAAAACCTTCCTTGCAATTCCAAATTCCTCCCCCTTCCCAACCTCGTTCAAAAACCAATACATACTTAATACACGATAGCCCATACTGAGCTCATTACGGCGCCGCCCGCAGTAATTTCACAGATGGTGAGCTACCATCATGTGACCACAGTGCTAGTGCAATATAAAAACCCCCGTGTTTTATAATTTGCCCGTCCGCTGTGGCTCGCCGGCCGCGATCGCTCGCTAGATTAAATACTCGGGCGCCATTATCAAAATTAAACTGGATTTAACACGAAACCTCCACAAGGCATCTACTAGATCAATGGTTGGGGTGAGTTGCGAATAGAGACTGCGTTCCGTATAAAATCTATTTTAATTATTATCTGTTAATGTTTATTTAATACGATATGTAATACAAATTTTTTTGTTTCGTCGGAAAATAATAGTAATTTTTGATATTTTGTGTACAGATGTGTATCAAAATATATCCTGCTCTATGCGATATCTATATAATAATAAGTCTCCTCTCAGAATGAGATGCGGTAAAGCCGTCGTCCGCCAAGCACGAGTTGGTGGTCTTAGAAACATCAAGGGATCTCTTAAAACTACTTAAAATACAAAGATAAAGGCTTCTTACAAAAAACTTGCAAGTTTAAATTTTAAAGTCATACAATTCAGAACGTGTAAGTCAGTCGACAAAATAATTAGTCCTTCACATGAAGGCTTATCAAAATATTGAAAGTCAAGTATTTTAATATCTTATTTGTTTTAAAAGCAGACTTAGATTTGGACAAGGAAGGTTCACCGATAAACAGATTCAAGCCTCTTGTTTACACGTATACATGCAGCTACCCGAAAGACATGACTGCCCCGTAGGTTGTGTTGGTTGCAAGCGCGACTGCCGATCGGTATGTTCCGGGTTCAAATTTCTGCGAGCAATTCTGGATTCTTCTAATTTAGATTTTCTAGTTGCGGTTCGGAGTGTCCACATGTGCCCGATGCATAGAAATAGACCCACCAGCTATTCCACAATGGGACACAAACGTAACTAGTGAAATGTCGGTATGTACTACATTTCTCCTGCCTACCCCTTCAGTGATTACAGACGTGATGTTACGTTGTTTTTTTTCACCCCAAAGAGCTTGTACATAAACAAACACAAATAGACCTATGTTATAAAACATAAACGCGATTGCTAATTAAGTAATAAATTTATTTTTATTAATAAAAAAAAACTCATAAATGAACATGTCGTGTAGAGTGCAACCCTAAAACGTGTGAAGGCAAGTGCGGTAATTACGATATGTGGGGGCATGTGGGGGCATGTGGGGCCATGTCGGTGCAGGCCCCGCCCGCTCGCCGCTTTGCCAGGATTTGCATACACCGCTACCGTGTCCAAGGATTTGGTTATCTGCGAGACACAATTATATTTAATCTCCATACAAAAAACGAAGATGATTCTTTTCTAACTTTTCCAATATTTTTGTATAATAACGTATGTTGCGAACGCGTATGCATTAAACACGATATGAAATGGTTAGAGAAGCCAGCAATGTTTGTATCCGAATTCTTGACGAAAATAAATATCTACTTGATGTAATTAAAACATGTTGCATTGCGTTGTACGCTCAGATAAAGTGTTCCTACACCCACTGGAGAAAATATCCTAGAGTTCTATTAAAACCACTACATACTACTAATACTTTGAGTTAAGGCAAAATTAAATAGACTATAGTTATTTTTACACTAAGGCTCCAAAATCGCAATTAATACCCAGAGGCATTCTCTACCAACACAAGGTGAAAAAGAAACTATGTAGTAAATCATTTGTAAATTTATATCGAATTTTAAACAAATTTCTAATATCCTAATAAGGCCTAACAAATGGTCACCTTACAAATCCAGGTATAACTAGCCCAGCGACTGCTTCGTGTTAATTTGCATCGATTTTTCTTTCAAATAAAGTATTGTTTCCTTTAAACGTACATATTTTACTCGCAACACAACTTGGGTACGTACTCATGTTAGTATACAACCCGTGCACGAGGACATGCGACCTGCCCAATGACGTCACAGTGATGTGTTTGTAACTTGCCAATAAAAAATTTACGATCAGAATTTTTTATAGACTCTAAGAAATTGTTAGCTATATTGCAACTGTATTTGAACAGAAAAAAGACCGTATTTAATCATTGATAGGAATATAAAATACAACAGACATATATCATGTTATCGAGAGCGGATTGTACCTCGCCATATCATAAATAAAATAAAATATTGAGTGAAATAAAATTCTAGTTGAGATACTAACGTAGTTTATTTTTGGTCGTATTTTTTAATCCTTTCTGTGTGGTCAGCAATTCAGCGTGTAAAAATATATTTTTCTTAATTGTAAAAGTTTATCAACTGTAATCTAAGACCAAAACATATATTTATGTAGGCACTATTATTACTTTAGGCGGATTACATGAAAATAGGTAATTGAAAGTAATTATTCCAGTAAACATATGAATTTCCTTTTTAGACATTAACAGAGCACTAAAAACATAAACTTCTCAAAGTTACGTCACGTTGTATATGAAGTCTCTTTATTGTGAAAATGTTGCTGTTTCATTACGAGACTGAAAAAGTAAACTAAAAATTGGGACTAAATTGAGATAAGTACGAGTATCAACTAATACGTCAAAAAATCATGTAAATACTTTAATTTTTTTACCATCGAAATTTCAAAAACCTAGTTCAAATAAAGAACATCAAACGATGACGTGAGCAAATTTTGACAAAAAGGCGGCGCTAGCATCAACGACTTTAAAATAAAGGTTCACGCACACCGAAACCGCAAAGGCACCGAATTGTCTACGAAAGCGCTTAATAGCGGCCCATAGACAACAATTGATGGATTTATAATTGACATGTCATCCATAGACACACTTTTTACTTTCGTTCGTGGTCGTTTTTTCATTCTCTTCGAATTTCCGAAGCACTCATACGATTCTTTGTTACGGGGCTTAGTCAAATAATACCCAGAGAATTAATATAATCATTTCTGAATGTTTAAAATGGTGATTGATTATGGTGACGTGGCTATTTCGCTTGGAAACTATTTATGGGTGTATCCGATTGTGGTTAAAGGTATCGAGTGTGGTGTAAGGTTTTAGATGTGTGTGCATGACGCGCTTTAGGCGTATTATTTGCCTCTATCGATGCTTTGTTCTTCGGAACATCCACGTTCCATATGTGTCGAGGAGCGATGAGCGAATTACGACGAAATCAATAACAATACAGCCAAGCAAAAGTAGAAAGTCCAAAAGACCACACTTAGGTAGTGAGACAGATTGATGTTATCGTTTTACACCGAAACAAAAGTTGAGGCCGATTGCGGAAAATATGAAAGAAGTAATATGTAAGTAAGACCTAAATACAGCTTCATCGAAGTAGAACAAAAAACATGATAATTCAAACTTGATTTCTTTGATCGATACGCTCAAAACATAACTATATTACCTATTTCGCCAGCTTACTATCTGTACTTTATTCCATTATTTTACATTGATAATACGAGTAAATTATTATTTTGTTATGAAAAAAGGTACGATAGCAAGCAGGTTTCCCGGGGTAAGGTAAAGTAAGGTTTCCCAGGGTGGTCGTCTTTGGAAGTTCTCAATCTTACTTTAAATTTGTGGGAAACAAACATGACAATATACTTATACGTATAATTTTATGGTGGTAAAACCCACTGTGGCTCGACTCCGGCGGCACCACCGCCACACCTATTTCTGCCTTGTAACAGCAGCGTTAAGCGCTGTTGTGTTCTGGTTTGAAGGGTGTGGTAAGGAAGACATACTTTTTCGAGGCATTCCACCTCAGTCTTCAGGGGTAGCGGCGCATCTGTGGTTGACCTCAGATAGGAATCTAATCTTATCTGGGGTTAATTACAAATGTCCATGGGCGGCAGTAACCACTTACCATCATACTGGACTGCATACTCGTCTGCTACTTCCATATTATAAAAAAATATATATATTTATGCAAGTATAATACTTAAACATAGTATTAAAATATATGTATCTACATATATTTCGGTAAATATTTTGGTGAATGATGATTCAGTCGTAACATGTAGGTTGTAGGTTTGGTTTGGGATTGGTTTTCTTTTTAATGTGTCAAATGATGTCCAGCCAGATGAACTGGCCTTAAGGAAGCACAAGTGACAATTTAAGATTAAATATGTCTATAACAGTGAAGGCAACGTCGTGAGGAAACCCGCGCACCTCAGCTGATACTTACAGTTTTCTGCAAGGATATGTAGCCAACCTGCCAGCCAGCAAGCCTGCAGTTGGCAAGCATAGTGACGCAGCCTCAAGGAGCCGATTGGAAATAAACAAGTTTCCGATAGTAAAAAAACATTGATACATACATATCTTCACGCCAGGTCCTTTAGGAGGTAGGCAGAGATATATTAATAATAGGACACTGTTGATGGAATAGACACCAGTCGTCCACGCCGGAGCTCGCCGCCGGCGGTGGTGAGACAGACGCCTCATAGAATCGTGGTCGGAACGTGTTTCGTGCCGTATTCTCCCCCGGGTCGCAGCTATTTTTTGTTCGTGACGGACAAGTGTCATCGCGGCGCTGTCATGTGCCCGTCCAGCGGCATGGCCAGCGCTCCGGCGGGTGTCGGGGATGTCTTAATCATTTTGTTTCATGTTACACGGCGCGGAATGCACGCGTGTTTCGGGTCAGCGTTCCCGGTTTTTTTTTTCAAAATTTACGAGCAGTATCACACGGATTCATATCCTGATGCGAGGACGGTTGATATTGGATAGTGGAATTGAACTTCGACGGTGGATTAAGTTGCGGCAAGGTAGTGGAAAAACAGTTTACAACCCAATCTTATTTCTCGTAGTTCACGGAGTCTGGATTTGTGCGCGGTAGAGAAATAAGCTTGCCGCTATTCTATGGCACGTGTAACATAACTAACGGAACGCGGAAGTGCTACGCTCTCCTGGCTGCTCCTTCGGGAAAAACAGGCGTAATATTACATATATGAGTAAAGTAAAGTCACCGGGAGCCTGGTTCCACTCAGTCCACCTGTACAAATTCAAATATGCACCCAAACAACGCCTTAAGCCAACGCACACAAAGATAATGCTCAAGGCTTATCGTTGTACAAATAATCTGTGGACGCGGGCTTCGCTTCACGACGTTTAAAATTTCTTAATTATGTTATACCCCATGCCGGGTTCTTCACGGGGTGGGCAGAGAGCATTGAGTTCCATATATTTCTACCTTTACAGATCTAACGTGGTTTCGCTGCATTTTTCAGTCTTCATGCGCGCTGACTTCGTCGATTTCTGACCCCAGTCTGACCCCAGTATTAGTCACAGTTTGACCTACTCGGTCAATAGGGGTGAATGTGAGTCTGATTGAGCAATACATATACATATAATAATATAATAATATCTCGGGACATCTCCACACACGGCCATCTGATCCCAAAGTAAGCGTCAACAGAGCTTGTGGTATGGTA
>DWFO01000716.1:0-18657 GCA_018246595.1 Mimoniades nurscia nurscia
TAGTGCTCGACCCGGGAATCGAACCCAGGACCTCCCGTTCGGCAGTCGCACTTGCAACCAACTCGACCAACGAGGCACATACAAAATATATAGAAACGAGTACATACAAAATATATAGAAATGGAACAACAACAATAGAACACATTTAATGATAAAAATTAATATTAAAGTTTCCGTTCTATGGCCTTAATCTATATTTGAAAGATTTTATTAAACGAAAAGTGTTTTGGAAATATCTCTTTATATTTTGACTGCCTCATTGGTGTTGGTTGCAAGTGCGACTGCCGAACGGGACGTCCTGGGTTCGATTCCCGGGTCGGGCACTACTGAATTTTCTAATTTAGATTTTCTTGTAATACGTTTTGAAATATTAATTTTACATATACGAGTAAAACAAGAACATTTATTCTTGTTTTATGGTCTTTCATATACGAGTCGTATATGTCTTTTCACCTACGAGTGTAACAAGAATATCTCACATACGAATTTTCATACACAAGTAAAACAAGAATGTGTTACATGTATTATAATGAAAGAGAAACTTGTGACAACCTCAAATCTTAATCAAGTGACATAAATATCATTAATATAAATAAATTAACATAATACAACGATTAAGTATCCCCATATTAAGCATGCGTAATTAAACTTTTGTTGTTTCTACTCAGTTATTCTAACTTTGAGGAACGTGCGTATTTATAAGGAAGTTATTTTAAAAGGGACGGATTCACAGAACAACGGGCGAGCTAAGGATGTTGTATACATATATCTGATTACTTTATTTTGGCGAAGTAACCTTTAAGATCCTCTCAGACGCAGCTATGACGTATAACATGACGTAAAATCACGCCTGATTTGCCCGAAGTGGTTGGCAGAGGAGTGTAGTACCCTCTACGTGTCACTAGTTAAGTTTATGTTCCACTATGGAATAGGTGCTGGGCCTATCGCCAATTACCGTGCACAAATTCTTAGTTCGATTCATTACCAGAAATTTCTAATAGAAAATCTAGACAAAATCTTAGTAGTATCCGGCCCGGTACCTAGGTTTTTTTTTGTTATTCAAATTTGCGATTGTTTAAAATAATCCATCAAACAAGTAGAGCGCAGGTGCAATTGAACAATAATAATAAAACAAACGTTACACGTGCAATAATTACGGTATCTTTACGGCGACGTGATTCTGACACAAACACGAAGCGGCTACTTAGTAGTTATGTATAACTGTAAGTTAATGCTCCACTGACCATTATGTCCATTACTACTCTCCTGCGGTACGGGCATGCGAGCTTACATGCATATTGAAAAAAAAAAAATTAAAAAAAAATGCTTGCCTCATTGGTCGTGTTGGTTGCAAGTGTGATTGCCGAACACGAGGTCCTGGGTTCGATTCCCGGGTCGGGCACTACAAAAAATTGTCTAATTTAGATTTTCTAGTAGTGGCTCGGAGTCTGGATATGTGCCCGGTGTATGGCAATAGGCTCACCACCTATTCCATCGTGGGACTTAAAAAGTCACTGGTAAAACGTGGGAGTGTTCTACATTCCTCTGCCTACCTCTTCGGGGATTACAAGCGTGATGTTACTCTAAAAAAAGTATCTTAAAATTATATATAAATTAAGAGTCTTTCAGCTACGGATAAAATAATGATGCATAAAATATTAAAATACGGGATGGAATATAAGTTAGAAAAAAAATGTGAATCAATTTAATTTATACGGATCATAATTTGTCAAAAGTGTACCGGTTAAAAAAAATTCGAATTTACTATAAAAATAATACATCTAAACAAAGGAAGAGAAATTAGCGAAAGAAAATATATTATATTTAAAGATGATTTATAAATTAATAAAAAGGCGTTACGCTGTTTCAAAAATCAATTTTAAAACGTATCTAATTAGTGACAAAAAGTAAATTTTACTCTTCAAAAGTGTTTAAAAAATAATAAAATATAACAATTTCTCTATTAAATCGCGTCAAAGTCGTAACGAAAAATATAATTTCCCTATTACAACACGTCTAAACGGCAACAAGCGTTAACAAGGTAACAAACAGGTCTGCGCGTGCCTTATCTCCGACCCTCGTCGCACCGGCGGCCACGAGCACATCTCGCGGAGAATCGATTACGTGGTGTGGGTGGTAAAAACGCTTCTGCTGTGCTCCACTGAGCTATGTCGCGTAACGTCAGCGCACACCACACCGCGTTGACGGCTCACTCCAGTCCCACTCAACACAAATGATATTCCACTGTAATAGTCTGTTTTTCAAGTCGATAAACTATATGTCAACATGGTCTTCATCCAATACACGTCATTAGTGTTTGCACGGTCACGTGCGCTAATTGTATAATGCCAAACGTATTAGTAATGAAATAGTGTATTTAATTAATATTAAACTCTTACTCTAATTTCCAAATTGCATACATATTTTTAATATGTGAGTAGGTGTGTATTATATATATTCTTTTAGTTTTATTTTCAAACGTATTGAAATAATATAATCAACTTTATTCAAATAGATAATGTTATAATAAGGATACGCGTAATGTTATTAATAAAAAATATAATGTTGCAATTAATTTACATAAAGTCACTTTTAACTTCTTTATTCTTCTAAAATAAAATTAATATATAAAGTTACCATTAACTTGTGTGTTCATACTAAATTTTTTTTGGATATTTTTAATATCATTCATTTGACTTTACAAGTTAAAAAAGAAAAGCATCTCTACAAATAAAGTCTGACACGAGAATTACGTTCTCGATAATACTACGAGTACATAATTAAAAAATGGAACAAGTCAAGGTCGGCGAACTCTATCGGGCATAACGTAGGTACTATAATTTATATTAAGTGTACCGTTAGAAATTAATGGTAACTACACACCGAATCGAACGATATTCTTCGAAGCGAGCTTATGGTGTAGTGTGCAACGCAGATGGAGGCAATCGGGCGCAGCCGCGCGGCGCGGACCACTCATCTGCGGAGCTGTGCACCTAAATCAGCAAAAAACCCAGGAAACTACCATCCATAGCCGTGATGCTTTTAATGAATAATGATGAATATGCTTCCGCGTGCTTTTTTAATTGCCTCCAGAGCCTTATACCGTACCTACGCCCGTACAATACTATTTTCATTTTTTATGGATATCACGGCACGCGCTTGACCGTAAAGGCACGAGCCGACTAACATGGTTTTCCTCAATTATATAACCATTGCGTTGTGATTCAATTGTTTGAATATTTAACAATGACTGTGTATTACAGATTTGTATTGTTTATACAATAAAAATAGTATGTATAACAGACTCAATGCCTAATTATCTAACAAACCCCTTCTATGAATAGAAGACGATTCAGTTATAAAGTTCTCAAGTTAAATTATCAAACGTAACATCACGCCTGTATTCCCCGAAGAGGCAGGCAGAGGCGTGTAGTACACTCCCACACCACTACAAGAAAACGTAAGTTAGAAAAATCCAAAATTTGCTCGTCCCGGGATTTGAACCCAGGAACTCTCGATCGATCGCACTTGCAACTAACACGACCAATGAGGCAGTCGATGTCTGATGAGGACATTAAGTTATCAAGTTTGATATTAAATTTTTATGTTTTACATGGATTTTCTGTAACATGGTTACAGTACTTTATGTATACAGATTTCGGACAAATTAGTACCGTAGGGGAATAACCTAATGAATTTTCGGTCAAAACCGTTTTGTGTTATTTATTGAATATATTTAATCAGTTCTGTGAACCGGTGAACGTTGATATGTGGGACCTGTGAGAATGAACGAATGACGGCGGCGTCACGCAACGGTTTTTATACGACGAAGCGGAATTTTGTGTCGAGTCAAATCTCAACATTCCCACTCTAATGTTATCACTAAACAGTTAATCTTTAGAACTCGTTTCGTGAGAATTAGCCAGGTTCTTGTTGTACTCACAGTCCTGTCCGTCTTTGTTTGGTTGAACAGTGGAAGTTATTTTGTAACCACCGAAGCAAAAAGACAAAACAAAAGTATAATTTAGTACGGTTTGATAATAAATAAAAATATTAGCCATTATACGAACATTAGTTCATTCGTTATTATTGTTTTGTCAAAAAACAGTAATAAAACTTTGTCAAACGACAGTAAAATCTTGAGCATGACAAATATTTATACTAATTCATTCATTTTTTATCTCTTGCAATATACCGAAAATGTTTCGTTAACATACTGAATGTTCTGAATTTTTTTTAGTATAAATATGCTCTCCATGAAATAATTTAAAGCAATAAGTAGCTCAATAGAAGCGTGTAATATACAAGATGTTGCCTAAAACAGACAAGAACCTTACATGATAGTATGATACGTATGTATGTATTCTAAAGGAGGGTCGGCCCGCAATTAAGCCTCAACTAATCTTTGCATGTTTCCAAAGAATTTCGTATGAATAGTAAGTGTACATCTGCTTTTGATCGCAATATAACGTATATTTTGTGGTTTTATATCTGTAGATAAAAAAAGCATCATTAATTTCTTTACATAAATAAATATATTGGTTCTTATTACAGTACGATTAGTCACTTTTTTTTCATATTCAATTTTTTCTTGAATTATTGTCATAATTGTCATAATCGATCGTTTTGACCTTGTACCATTTGACACAGGTTTTGGTTCATAACGAGGTTTAAAGCCATAGTACCAATTGAAGGCGGTAGAAGGCACACCGTGGGGTTTTAGCCGGTACGAGTCCGGCATAACCATCTGCGTCTCCCCGTGGCGCAATGGTATCTATGATGGATTTCCCCACATAAAAAAAAATGGTAACCTGATAGGGCTGATAAATTACATATAAATATATACTTATTAAATAGGTAGATATTTTTTTTACACCTAGACACAGAGCAAATACTTGTGCACATCACACATATTTATTCTGGGTGGGAATCGAATCCACGACCCCTGGCGCAACAGTCAGGTTTACTAGCCACTGCACCAACGACGGGCCAGTCGCTTAATTGTATTGTAAGAATCAAATATGCGACTTTTAAATTTGTAAAAGAAATTGTCTCTTCGTTTTATTACTTTCCATAGACCGCGAATTCGTTTTCGCGCGCAAAGTTACGTTTTTTTTTTCTACAATTATAGCCGTATGTGTTCATACAATGCTGAGTATTTATAAGGGAATACATTTTAGCTAATGTTATTATTAATATTGGATATTTTTAAATTGGGAGAATTCTATGATTGTCGATTAGATTACCATGATTTTATAGAGAACTAGCATTTGACCGCGGTTTCGCTCATGCAGAATTCAATATTACTATATATTCTAATCGATCATATTATGCTTTTGTTGACCGAAAGAATAAATCTCAAATTTCAGGTGTGCGTCTTTCTAACTAACGAATTTCCATACAAACTGACAATCATTATTTCCTTACGATATACCTAATTTCCGAAACCAATAAACATATTTTTTTTAATAACTGAGATCGTGAAACTAAAATTTTAGGTCTATAACTATCAAACAAAGGAAATTTTATATAATCTTTTAACTTCAACCCGTATTGTACAACCATAAGGGTGGAATAAGGTCTTTGAAATTTCTTAGAAAAATGAGCTGTACAGTTTTCCCGTCCTTTTTGTCATAGATCTGCTTTCTACGCACCAATTTCAATGTACATATTTTGTTTAGTACATAAACAATACGTGCATTATATCTGTAGATTGTAAGAGCACGTCTGAGGGAGAGGGGCGGTGGGCGGGTTTGGTTTAATCTTTCCTGTCTCACTAATAACTTGGGGCATATCGTGATATTTTATATGTTTATCCATCAATTAGTAGGAGCGTGGGCAAGTGGTGGTGATCATCGCGTAATCAATATTTCAGGGAATGTTGCTAGGTGATGGGTACAGTGCTAGGTGAATATAGTGACGAACACGCCCCCCCCCCCTCCTCCCCCTAACGCTCGCTCTCCCCTCCCCGTTGTCTTATTGCAACGCAAAGGAGACATTGCCTCTGTCTCACGCCCCTCACACGACGCTTTCCGAGGGTTATGAATCAATTGTATAATTTCATCACCGCCCTCCATATCCTTCATCCAAGGATTGCATTGTTATAATTATTATGTTACAATAACGCAACGGTCCTTACCGGGATGCAGGACTGGACTTGCTTTTTTCTCTATTTTTAACGCACGCCGATTTCAAATATTTGTTTCCTCGTCAGCCAGTATCAAAGTTAGTATCATGCCGACTAAACACGGTTTTCCTTATAGCAAGAGATCAATGCGTACAGACATAATGTACTAAGGTTCTAAAATTATCGTCAGACTCCACAATCGGTATGTTTGCATCTAACTACGTACCCGTGCGCGGGGTAACGCCCGTGTGCCCAAGTATTATTTTAGGGTCCCGTAGTAATAGTGCAATAATCGGAACCTTTTTAATTTTTTCAAGTTTTAAATTTATGATAAAAAAAATTGATTGATGGTTCAAAATTTGTATATATTTAATACATATATATGTTTTATAGAAGCAACATATTTCATTAATCCAGCATTTTTAAATTACCCGATATTTTGAGTTAGGATACATATATGCGAAATGCTTTTGTGTTTATTTAACAAATTACAAAATCAAATAGATATGTACATACTTCAAAAACGGTAGAACGCCCACGTGTCAATCTCGCATTCTACCGGTCCGTATGATGTTTGCGAATGTACTTGTGTCTTTTTGTTATAATACAATTATAAATCATATAATTTTAGTACCTAAATAGTACGAGTTTCATATTATAGTAATATAAAACCTTCATTGTACAGAACTAAGGGCTAAAGCCAGACCCCAGATGTTAGTTATCCCTTTACGGCTTCCAACTACGAGATTCGATGGGCACGATCTTCGTTTAGTATTAATATTAACGACAGCCACCACACCACGGTCACCTATTGTATGGATAACCGTTGACCAGTGATAACAAAAGTTATCTTCGTTATTTACCTTGCAGACTGCTTTGTTGGCGATATCCAAGTCGGGCAGAGTATTATTATGTGGTTCTAATTTGAAAGCCGAGTAGCGGCTCGGAGCTCTGGATTTGTGTCCGGTGTATGGCAATAAACTCACCGCCTATTCCAAGGGACATACAACGTCGTTGGTGAAAAGTGAATTTACAATACTCCCCAGCCTACCGCTTCGGGGTAATATCGTCGCGATGTTACGTTTGCTGTGATGTTTTTTCCTCAGAATATTATAATGTAATAACTCAGTCAGGACAACGCGAACAGAAGGTCAAGGTCACGGATCTATTAATACACAAAACAGATTAGCATTTTTCGTCCTCATGTCCGGTAGTTAAAAATATCCAAAGTACTTATACACGTACATATATTATGTATGTTATTACAGATCACAATCTCAATCTACGCCTGTACACTGGAAATTGTCATTCGGCGTTAAGAAATTTCGTGTGGTGTGGTGTTTGTGCTAGTCGACTTTATTGTGATTGGTACATATAAAAAAATCTTGCAAGATAGTATTGGATCTGATTTTTCATATATTTGAAATTTTATAGCGTTGTGAATATCTTTTGTTCCGATTAGCAGTTGCTGTTTGGTACAAGGTGGGTGTGATCGATATTAGTTCAGTTAATATTGTATGTGTTGTGTTATAAATTTATTAGTTTAGTTATTCGTTGTTACAATGTAGCAGCGCCCAGGGCTTTTCGAGGTAGGCAGGAGGAGGATTAAGCATGGTTGTTGTGGATGTGGAATTTCTGATCTGGGAGTGGATATGTGAATAATATTATATCGGTTTTGGATACGGTTACGAATATAAAATAATTTCGGATCATCCGTTAGTTTGGGTAATTGCTTGGATTTGTGTCCGGTGTATGGCGATACGCTCATCCCCTATTACACGATGAACGTAAAAGTAATTGGTGAAACGTAGGCGCATAGTACACTCCTCTGCCTACCTCTTCCGGTATTACAGGTGTGACGTTACAGTGAAATTGAACACATAAATAATTGGATTTGTAAAAAAAAATATCTAGCAACGTTATTTTTCATAACGAATCTCCCGTTTTTAGCCCAACTGAGTATCCTGGTAGAACAGGGGTGATTTAATAAAGAACATTAATTAATAAAAGGAAATGTTTATAAAGTATGAAATTGGTAGGCGTATATTAATGTTAAAAAAACCGTGTGTTCTTTATTTTATACCTATCCTCTGCAAAGTGGGAGTGGGGGAGAGGGGTGGGGGCAAGTTGTCAATAAATTTCTAAATTAGCCCACAACTATCTACTAATTTCAATGTCTTTGGCACTTCGATCGTTTTTTCGATCTGTCCCAGTTTCGTAACTTCTCTCGTTCCGTAAGCAGTAGATAATAACATAACATTCACGCCTGTATTTCTTCGAAGTACCTAATAGGCAAATGAAGCGAATTATTGCTAAATCATTGGAACTTAATTGTGAACAACTGATTGTACCGCAAAATAATGCCTGAATAATGTTCAAATTCAAATTCAAACTTTTAATGAATGCCAGTTGCGGATCGCAGAGCATAGCTTCTGACACCGTCTACGCTGCTGCCCATAGACGGCCAGGGTATGGACCTGTGCCTAGGCAGACCGTGCGATCTGCCTGCGCCGGGTTTAGTCGCCTCTTACTACACACTATACCGGCACGGGGTCGGGGAATTTATCCTTACTTTGCCCCGACACGGATGCGAATGTAATTCATATAAACATATTAAATTCAAATTCGAATTGCATTTATTAAAAATTGATTCATTAAAACACTTTTTGTACGTCAAATTGAAACTACCACCCGTTCGGAAAATGCCTCGCTATAGCGAAGAAGCGGCGAAAGAAACTCTATAGGTGTATAAAAAATATTTGACCCTTGATTCAGGATGACACTTATCGTTGTCATTTAATACTATTGCCTTAATTTTTTTAAATATCACTCTATTAGTGCAACTTATTTAATATTATAATGGATCAATCGTAGCCCCCACTCCATCACCATCCGCTAACGATATCGCATAACGATAGCTAATGCAATCACAAAAGAAAATCCTATATAAATAAATGATTTTTGACTTTGACTTTGATATTACAGTGGTCGTTCGAGAAAAAATCGATTTCTCCTCGTTCTATGTCTTTTGATTCGTAACTTTCTAAACAATAAGAGCGCAAAGTCCTTGGAGGGGGAGGGACATCGATCGTGAGCAATTATTACAAAGGTTAAGGTTAGGTAGAGCAATTATCACCAAAGTACCATGCCCAGCGTTGGGATTACGGGCTGAAGACCCTTCGGGATGGCCCACGTCTAGCGCCGGCTGGAGACAAGCTGGTGATTATGAAGTATGGAATGTCAGTTTATAACTGTCACATTCCCACCTCGTATAGAACGTTCTAGAGCGGCGGCGCACGAACTATATCGGGCCGGTGGTTAATGTTAAATTATTTTCAATGCTGTGTGTAATTTGTGTGTATTTCTGTTCGGATGAGTGGCACGTTTGGTTATGTGTAATGATGTGTGCGCGGCGTTTGTAAATTATCATGTGTAATTGTATCATGTTCTCTCACATTGAGCATTCCAAGTCTTCGTAACGTATTAAATCACTGGAACATCAATTTTACGTGAAGATGGACCAGTGTAGAGGCCACCCACCGGTTGGACGAATTGTTAAGTGTGTGACGTCACAGCGAAAGCAAAATGGCCGCGGTCGAATGCAAATTGAGCGGAGCAAAATAAAAAAGGATAAGATATTCCCAGACGGGCGTTTAATAGGTCACTTGATCGACGCCACCAGAGGGCGCGCGCCGCCGCTCGCGTCGACACTAGGAGGGATAAATCTGCTTCTATTATAGCGCTAGCAGTTTCATCTTCCTAATAGATATATAAAAATCTCGTGTCAATGTTAATGGTTAACCTCCTCTGTAACGGGTCACCGGTTTTTATGAAATTCTTTATGTATATTTGGGAGATTTGAGAATAAGTTTAAGGATGGCCCCATTCAGAAAAAATCTATTGTTTGATGATTCTTTTTTTAAATTTAGCATTAAAACTACTCACCTGTATAATATATAATAACAAGTGGATGACCGAGCTTTGTACGGCTATTTTTGGTAAATCGTATTTTTTTTGGAAATTATGTTTAGATACGAATTACATAGGTACTGATGAAATATGAATAATATATTTCTATCTTACCAAGACAATGATAAAATAAAATATGAACTGATTATTTAAATAAAAAATCACGAGTGCAATTAGTTTATTCTAAAGTTAATTAATTAAAAAAAAGGGATGGGACAAACAAAGGGACAATCTGAGGTCTGGAGACATCTGGAATCGAACCGGGGTCTTCTGGTTTCGGGACCGCGCGGTTTCCCACTTGAGCCATTATTTCCTTGTAGATGGTAGCGAAATTTACCTTCGTATTTTTAAGATACTGTAACAGTTTTCCATTGCCTGAAAATCCACTTCATTCATTTCTGTATTCATACGTGAATTTCAATCCACGACCCCCGGATAGGAAGGCTCATTTTAAACCAATGGGCTGTCACTGCATGTATGTAGTTTAAATTAACACTTTATTACCTAAACATTTATAATTATAATTAACGCTAATTATGAGGAAGTTCAATTATTTGTTAATTGGATTTTAGCCACGGAGTTTTGTCCATGAGAAGGAAAAAATTAAACGTCAAACGAATTATAATATATAAATTTAATCAATAATCAAATGACGTACCTAATTAAATATTGTGGGATATTAAGGGATATTATACATTGGTTTCAAACGAGGGTTGCTTTTCATTTCACCCTTAATTGAGTATCCGGTGTATCAAGGATTTATGGGGGAACAAGAAATAGGTACTTAATTACGTCATTTACAATTCATGACTGCCTCGTTGGTCGTGTTGGTTGCAAGCGCGGTTGTCGATAGGTAAGTCCTGGGTTGAAATCCCGTGTCGGGGACTGTTGGATTTTTGTAACTTAGATTTTCTATTAGTAGCTCGGAATCTGGACACGTGCCCGGTGTATGGCAAATAGGCTCATGATCTATTTCACAGTGCCATTTATACGTAAATGGCCAAACGTGGGGGTGTACGCGTAAATACAAGATGTCAGAACACAAAAATGCAACATCACGCCTGTAATCCCCGAAGTGGTAGGCAGAGCTGTGTAGTACACTCCCACGTTTTCTTCCCACCATGGAGTAGGTGAGTGTATTGCCATACACCGGGCACAAATTATATTATACGCCGGTATTATTAATTAATCTAGTGTTTATTGATAATTATGTTTAACGGTGTATGAGTAATTCGATAGTCCACATGAACGGACCCTAGTTTATTTCCAGTATGTGATCTATATATAAATACATTTTTATTTATTAATAGGAAACATATGAGGGATAGATATAGGTGGCTGGGGCATAGCTACTGCCGTTTCAGCCGTATGAATGATAAGGGGCCCGCAGGCGACATGGGGCCTTTAACGTGTGTAAGTAAAAATTAGTAAAATGTTATCCACAGTGGCACTTAATGCTCGTGCTCGACGGGAAAAAACTGTCGTACCTACGTGTCTATAAAGTTTTGACTTCAGAAATGACAGAAGTCAAAAAAAGCATTCTCCTTTTTCAGCGGGTTAAAAGTGCGTCTAAATTTAGACAACATGCCACATCGGTTATTGCACGAGGAAGTGACAACTTATAATAGATCAATATTAATTTTAATTCAATGCAAGCATTTTCATTCCATATTAATTTCTAATCTCTAACAGGGCAGGGACGCTTGAATTCATTATCTTGCTTAACACGTCCTACGAAACCGAAAGGGGCAGGAAAATTACCTCTACTGTTTTGCCCCTCAGAAAGCCGACCGCGCCCTTTTTTTCGTTAACTTTTCAGATCCAATACAATACGGCCATCAGGGCGGTGAACGCTGAAGGGAATTTAAGGGTATTATTGAAAGTTATCCACTCGCAAATCGCACAACAAACAAACTGAAAGTCCTTGTTAAGGGAGCGGACGGTCCAAAGTTACGTTTAGACTCCAACCGCCCGCCGCCCGGCGCGGTCTGCTAATATGTGAATTGTACGTCATGATACATACGTATAGATATTCTGATGAAAAACGCTGCGTTTAAAGTGAGTTACGGCGGCGATGCTGCGTTTATTTCAGTTCTTATAAAAAAATGCATTGCTGAACACAGATTTTAACTGTTCAGCTTGTAACTTTCCGTGTTAAAGTAGGTACAATATATTTTAGAGCGTTTAAAATTTTGTTTTTATCGCACTCTTGTTGTACACGCAAAAAGTTCTTGAACTTTAGTTGTACCCCACGCGAAGTACTTAGCATGGCATTTTCCGAAGCGGTGGTAGTTTTATCTTGACGTACAAAAAGTGTTGTAATGAACCAATTTTGAATAAATGATATTTGAATTTGAATTCGATAGGCAGAGGAGTGTAGTACACTCCCACGTTAAGGATTACTTTTTTTATATTTCCGCGGTCGGTTTTTTATCTTCTGTCATATTAAAATCGACAGACGGAGGGGAGATTAAAATTTGAAATTAAGCAAACGTTCATCGTTCGGGTTTTATCTACGTGTGTTTTCGCCTAAGCTCCACTGCTCTCACCATCCGCACATCGTGCAGAGTCCTGGCTGCCATGTGAATAAAGACATTTATATGTATTCTCGCCTCTTTTGGTCACATTCGTGTTTAATTGATTCGGTTGTTTATTCATCCTCAAATTATTGTTTTTATTGTGAGCAAACAGCATAATGCGTTCTAATTACCGTTAATTAGATTTGGCATTCGTGCTGGGGATTCCCCGTGTTCATGCAGTTGATCTGTTCGTTTTTACAATGGGTGCGTATGTACACACGTTTTGCTTTTATTATTTGACAATCCCAAACTTGAAATATACATTTTAAATGATATAAAGTGTATACATACATATATTGAGGTCTATATATTCGTTGATAAGTTATCTACTGATTATTATCATTGCATTACTTTTATAACATCACATAACATCACGCCCAGTCGCTTACGCTGTAAGTAGAGAGCGCCGAGCGAAAGCGGAAGCCAAAGAGTCCATTAAAAAAACCATTAGTTTTTCGTAGAAACAAACGTAACATCACGCCTGTCATCCCCGAAGAGGTAGGCAGAGAAATGTAGAACACTCCCACGTTTCACCAGTTACGTTCACGACCCATTATGGAATAGATGGTGAGCCTATCGCCATACACCGGGCACATATCCAGACTCCGAGTCAGTACTAGAAAATATAAATTAGAAAGTGTTGTAGTGCCCGACCCGGGAATTGAATCCAAGACTTCCCGATCGACAGTCGCACTTGCAACCAACGCGACCAACGAGGCAGTCAGTATTCGTAGAAACACTGGTTGGATTCCAATGTCGGCCGCGATGCTGTGTCCCCGCGAGGTCATTGCGTCATCAATTAACCCGCTTGTGTCATTAGTGATCTGCTTCGGCGCGCTCCGCGGGGGGCGCTGCGCTTCCGTCTTCCGGCTCCAGCGGACTGTGCTGGAGCATTGATTATTTATTATTTATTTATTTACGCAACATGGTAACCACACGCCTCTTAGCCCCGAACAGGTAGGCAGGGGAATGCAGTACACTCGCACGTATCACCGGTTACGTTTACGTCCCGCTATGGACTAGGTGATGAGCCTATTGCCATGCACCGGGCATATATCTAAACTGCGAGCCACTACTAGATCTTTCAACTAGACATTGTAAGTTAAAAAAAATTAATAGTATCCCGGGATTGAACCAGGACCTCTCGATTAACAGTCGCGTTTGCAACCACTTGGCGTACAAGGCTTACGCTAAATTTGTTGGAAAAATATTCTGCAACAGATTTCTTCACTAGTTTTTACTGAATTGCTATTTTAATTTTAAGAGTTGTTTCTACAGTAACTATTGTTTCTATATCAATTCTATACATTTTGTGTGCCACCTGTTTATTGCTTTTTGGAATTACATAATTATTGGGCTGCAAAGACAACGTAAAAAAGAAAATGTTCTAAATAAGTCGATGGGAAACGCCGAAACCCATTATTACTGTGTAACACCTTTCACCATGGATCACAACGATGTCCGGCGACGGCGCGGGCCGGTGAGAGTGGGCACAGCTTTCCCATACAAGGCCATAAAGAATTCAGACAGTATTATCACATCACCATTGCGCTTTCGTCAGTGCTCGCGACACCATGATTTTGTTGACAACTCGGACAAGTATCGCACATTGTACTATGTTAAATGCCTATGCGATGAATTCCGTATTTTATAAATAAATAATTAACACATATAAACACAAACACACCCACACATTGCAGTTGTCTTTCCGTCTATTTATCTATGGTATTTATAACAAAGGGCGGTACTGTCCAGCTTGTATTGTAGTTATATATTTGTCGTAAATTTACACGTTTGGTTTGTTGAGTTATTTTGGTTTATTGAGATTGCATTTTTCGAATTTGTGGAAGTAACATTTATACGTTAAAGGACGTAGTGAAAGTAAGTAAACTATTTTAATGTCAACGTTCGTTTAAATGCATCCCGTGTTTCGATCAAAAGCAGTTTTATATAATCGCTACTGTCGTATTTGGTAAACGTGATAAAAAAAAATTTTCATAGTTTCACCATGAACCTGCTTGAGTCCACTGTTGGACATACGCCTCTCCAGACGGTTTTTTGCTATAATATCCACGCTGGGCATGCGGGTTGGGCATCGTGTTTTATAATTTGTTTTTTTTTTTTAAATAATGAACGATCTGTCACATACAGTAGCAGTCGACGCGATGGTACTCTTTGGCACACTTTGGTTGACAAGAAAAAAATATCGGTGCCTATTAGGTATTGAAGTATAGCAGTAATGTGAAATAATGAGCAAAAAACAATTTGTAGTATTGCTAGAAATCTAACTTTAACTCTTATAATAGATTAAATCAAGTAACATCTCATGCAGTTAATTACAACCGCGACGATACATTTAATAAAAGTTTTATCTAAAACCCAAATAATTAAAGATAAAAAGTCAGTACCATAATTATGTGTGGTAGTTGACCTAGTGAATCTAGCTGCTAAGCCTAGGGTCGCGGCTTCGATTCTCACGCAGAACAAATTTCAAAAAATCGAAGGTGCTAGTATTATTTGTTCTGGGAATGGCAGTTTGTATAATTATGTTCATAGTTAATTTATCACCCGTCGTCTGGATACCATAGCGCAGGGTCTCTTCGGGCCTATTCCGGGATAAGATGGCCGTGTGTGTGGAAATGTCCCAACACATTTATTAATTCCTTCCCTTAAACGTAATGTGGTCACACTAGTGGCGACGACGACGTATTGTCCCGTCCGTACGTCTGCGCAAGTCGGAATTTAAATCAGTTAACGCTTCTTTCTTCACATTTCATGTCATGTTAAAGTCGTCGAGTCGCGTCGCTGTCGATACTGTAACACGTACGAAACCTCATACAGAGTGTCTCTTTATATGTATATTACATACAATATGTTGACGAACGAGTCGCACGGACATTGTATTGTAGCCAGTTTTTACATGGTTGCGAATGTCCATTGGAATTGTTTGAAGTACACGTAGAGACTCGAGTTCTTTTGGGGATTTTTTTTTGGCTACTTTGAATAGAATTATGTATGAGATTGAGTTCTTATAAGTGGTTTATGTTATCCGTCTTGACGTTTTCTGCTTTTATATATTTTTTAAAGACGAAATAGAATTCGTTCTAAAGCCAGTATTCAGCCATGAATTCAAAAAGAACTTCCATTTTTAAATATTGATTAGGTCCTGTGTTTATGTTTGTGTCGTTCGAAGGTTTTTTTAAGCACTTAGCAAAATCATCTTTGTAAAGTGTAAATATGCGGTTTGCAGTAATTCGCCGTCACCTTTTTCATTCTCTCGTTATTGTAACAGCAACACACTTTCTCGGAAACCGTCAGCTTGTAAACAGTACACAGTAGGCGGGTACAGTCGTCACCGAAAGTGTTTGTTTATTGTTTTATGGTGCGTATTGCATTGCACGGAATCGGCGCGGCGGATGGGTCATGACTAGTGGCCAATTCCCTACAGCGTTTACTCTTTCTTGTTGTTATGAAATTGAATCCGGGACAAAACCAGGCACGAGTCTAATGACCATTTTCAGTTGAGTACGAGAGTTGCATAATGTGCAATTATCACTATAATAGCTTTCTTTTATCTTTGAAAATTTTTCATTGGTAATATCGGCGTGCACCGCATTCAGAATATGATAAAAATATTTATAATTTTATTGTTTATTATTAATACACAATAAATGTAGGTATTATCTTATTATGTGTTCGTTTAATTTACGGCCCGCCGATACTGGGCGATAGTGGCCACTTTGGCAATGTTTATTCTAAAGTTATATGTATAATAATATGATTTATGACTTGTGTAATGTTCATTTCTAGATCATTCCATAGAGATCACATAGAAGGGTATTTAAATCGTGTATAATAGGTGTATAATAGATAGGTACATGTTTATACTCAACATTTACATGATAAATCCCATGGAGTATGCGGTAACTAATTGTCATACGCCGGGCACAAATCCAGACTCTGGACTAATCCTAACTACCTATTTCAAGTTGAAAAAAAAATCTGATTACACAAAGCCCGACTCTCGGATCGAACCCCGGGGCCTTTTGCTGAGAACTCGCCTTCGCAATCACTAGATCAACGTTCAGCGTCAGGAAAAGTACGATTCGCGAGGTAATGGAAATTTAGTCGCGGGGAATAATTCAGAGCGAGCCACGACGGCGGCTGGACATCGATTAGCCTTGTTGCCGCGACTTGTATATGTACGAGTACATTCGTTCACTGACTGACTCGCTTGTCACGTGTCTACACAGCGATTCGTGCGATGTGCGCACGTGTAAATTGTCGCACGTTGGTACAATCACTTATTCCGCGTCCACATTTACGGCCTGATCTTAAAGGTGTCCCGAGTAGCGTGTGTCCATTTACATGCTACATACCCATACCCAATTTCAACAGGATCGATTTATCGGTCGCGATGTGAAGGCGTGACAAACAGACAAACGAACAGATATACAGTCAGATGAACAAGTACGCATGGTAAGCTTAATATCGCGCTTGTAAACCTCGAAGTGGTATGCAGAGGGGTGTAGTACACTCCCACATTTCACCAGTTACGTTCACGTCCCACTATGGAATAGGTGGTCACCCCATTGCAATACACCGTGCACGAATTCAAACTCCGAGCCACTACTAGAATATCTAATTTAAAATATCCGATAGTGCCCTATTCGGGATTTGATCCCAGGATCTCCCGAACACGTACAACGGGGCAGTCATGTATGAGGCAACAAGAATGGATGGTAACATAGATTAAATCAAATTCACCATTGTGAATCTATTTAGAAGGCCCGATATTATACAATATACATATGTATGTCCACAAGACGCAGCCGTCATTATGCATACAATTGCTACAATTTGTAGGTACTAAACATTTGTTTTCCGTGTATAGACACTTTGACAGCGGTTTTGGTAGTTTCATTTTGACGTACAAAAACTGTTCTAATGAACCAAATTTGATTAAATTCTTTTTGAATTGAATTGACTAGCATGCTTTTAAAATTCTCTATACAATTAAAATAGGAAACACCGAGCGTGCCGCCGCCTCGGTCACGTGTCCCGGCGGTCGCGAGTTCCCGAAACTCGTTGCGTGTATTTGTAGTCGCGCTGACAAATTCAAAACGAGCTCGTAATCTCTTTGAAATGGAATACAGAATCTACGCTTCTCAAACTTTGTATAATCCCGCATACGATCAAAATTGACTCAGCGTTGATCACCAGCGATGTAGTTCTCAATACGACCTCACCACTGACTTTCGAGTATTATTACCTCGCGATATATTATCAAGATAATAAGCCAGCGGCACACACCAACAATATTGCATCGTAGATCATATCCTGGTATAATTGGTATGATAATGCGTTTCGCGATGGAACGCAAATGAACGTTTAAGTACGGCCCTCGTTTACCGGATAACTGCTTATGGACCGCTTAATGTCTATCTCAGTGGTCGTTTAGTGATCCCGTTATAGGCACAATGTCACGGGATTGGAATCCACTCGGAATTGGATTCGAAATTTGAAATTGGAATCATTCGAAATTGGACCCGCTTAAGTATTTTCTTTATTGTTTTTTTTTTAATCTATTTATTACAATATGTCATGTTGGCCAGTTTGCGTTCTGCGTTTGCTGGAATAGGATTTCTGTCGAGTCATGCCATAGGTTCAATGTTGGTATCTACCTTTCTATATAAGGGACGATAAATGTATGCAACGAACACTTATCAAGTTTTGTGTGTAATGGACTTGATTTTTTTACACGTGTGTTACTTTAGTGTAGTGCTACTGTACTAGCGGACTGAGCTCACGCCCCGATTGAGCCACGTGCGGCAACGCAACAAAATATACTAATGGGCCTATTATGTCGCCAGTTTTAGTCGGAACAGGCGCGTAAAGTGCCCATTGGCAACTAATTATTATGGGTTCTCGAGACTGTCAACAATGTTGACGCAAGGCGGCCGTAACGTATTGTGACGATTC
>DWFO01000717.1:0-18652 GCA_018246595.1 Mimoniades nurscia nurscia
TGAAACGTGGGAGTGTTCTACATTCCTCTGCCTACCTCTTCGGGGATTATAGGCGTGAAGTTACGTTACGTTACGTTTAATATAAATTTAAATAATTCATTCCGAGGGGAGACCTATGTTTTAACAGTGGAGCGATAAAAGGGTCGGGAAAAAATGTAAAGTAGTAAAAAATTACTCCTAGTGTAATTATTATTACATCATCACGCCAGGCCCCTTACGGCGTAGGCAGAGAGCGCCGAGTTCCACATATCTCTATCTTTTCATCCTCACTCGCTTTATCTACATTCATCATTCTCTTCGACCACAGACGCCTTTTTCGGCGACGTCAGACTCCCCCATTAGCCTGTGCCGGGCCTGTTTGTTCAAGATAGGAGAATCTTGGTCGCATTACGCCTCAACAACGTGCTATTAACAGCAACCTGGCGATGAAGTAATAGAATAAGAGAGGAACTTCTACTGGCCACAGTTCATATTGTTTCCCGCGACCAATGTATATAAAATTAAAAAGATGTGACTAACGCATTCCACACGCCAACTTCTCGGAACTGTGATATGATTTTAGAAACAATTCACAACGCTGTTTATCAACTTGCTATCATAATGGCGTATATGTAACTACTTACATATGTGTGCAGATGTATCAGCATAGCCAAGTTCGAATGTTTAAAAACGAATGAGACTGATTAAAGAACGATTAATCGACTGAACAGAGGATGGATCAGCACCCATCCCTTTGTTGTGCTCTTGTTGGACGTGGATATTCGTTCAGAACAGAACGATTCAGACCATAGTTCGCCACACTGACCAATTATGAATTGACACGCTTCACACGTCTTACAGAACAACGTGAAAACTCCAAGATTCCCCAGATGTTTTCCTTCACTGTTACTTTTACTTCACATTTACTTTTTGGATCTCAATAGATACATTTATAGATCTACTTACTTACCTACGCAATCTGTCACAAATAACACTAAATATGTACAATTACCTATGTTGTATACTCATGTATTAACATTAATTATATCGGTTAACGAGATGGTAATAAATTAAATCTATAAGTACAAAGTAACAATTTCTTTCCTCGAATATTGATATTTTGCATCGAGTAGTGATCTGGCCGACGTTAAGAGCGGCTTTGAAGCGGATTATGTGCATTCGTGGCACTAAATCTTAACAATTATCTAACTGGCAATGCTTGTGAATAGAACAGAGTCGCACTATCGTAGCGCGTGTGCGTGCGCACGTGAAGAGAGTCATAAATGTCTGTAGGAATACCGATATACCACTGCCGGTGCGCTCTGCCTAACCCGTAAGGGACCTGTCGTGATGACATAATAATAGTAATAAATAATGAACTTATCATTAATTCAATGCCCGACTTGCATGTTTTTTCTTTCATTATTTTATTTTTACTAGAGTGTTCAAAAGAAAACTTCATGGTAAATTAAAAAAAAATATCTGACTTAAACGACGGCTGAAAAACAAACTAATTTCAAAATTAAGTATAACGCGGTGCAAGTGATAACATCTCGCCGCTGTGTCTGGAACAGCAATATGTATCTGTGTATTTATTCACTTATAATTACCAAATCCACTTCCCACTAGACAAGGTTAGACGTAATTACATACGAAGAATAGTTAAATACGCTGTTAATTACGCTGTTACATGCGTGTTACTTTTACGTTCGTGCGATCGAATCTTCACCGCGCTCTTGATTCTTACAAAACTTGCACGACTTGCACTTTTTTTGCCTTCCATTTTAATTCAAATGATCTGTCTAATTTTTATAAGAAACACTACAAATTAAGTAACACGCCCGCGGCCCAGTTTCCAGCCAGTGTGTAATATCTTTGCACGCGTCCAAAATATTTCTGGTCGCCTTGTGTTAGTTACTTCGACACGATTATTGTCTTTAAGACTATTGTATTCAAATTATCTCATGTATTTCCTCGTTTGGGTACAAATCGGGTTATGATTTGTTTTTTTATAACACGACATTGCTCGAAAATAACACCAGATCAATAATGATTAGGTGGATTTTACTGAGAACTAAAATCTATCGTTTTCGACCTATTGATTGTGTCTTGACAAAGATGCAATAAATGCAATTTATGAAATAATTTATGAATAAATGCTATTTCGTGATTAGAAAATTTCAAATAGTTAGTTAGTGGCCACTGTTGCCAAAAGACACCAGCAACCTGGAATAGGACTTAAGATTTCTTAGAGTCAGATAACTCAGTTATTATTAATTGTAAATAGGCCATTTATTTACTATTAATTATTAAAAGGGGGTTAGGAGTAGCTTTCTCAGTGTATGGTAGTCAACTTCGTATAAACTAGTGCAGTAGGTATAAGTTCAAGTTAGTATAAGTTTCGTTAAAGACTTTGTGGTTACTTTTGTGGTCTATAATAGTAGCGTCGTACATAATGTTGAATACATATTGTTGTGTTCAACATTAATCGGTATTTGTATATAAAAGAAGATATAATTTGTTTTTTATTTAATTTGTCGGGATTTATCTCCAAAACGACTGAGTCGACTTTGACGAGATTTTCATCAGGATGTACGCTATGAAATAATTGAAATTAAAATTAAAAGTAGACACAGATCTCTCACATTATTGGACATAGTTATATTTATAATAAAACCAAAAATGAAAACTCAAGCAATCACTAGTAATCACAGCATTTATGCCCTACTACTTTATAATGTTCCTAAGGTCATTAACAAAAGTGTTAATGACCTTAGGAACATTATAAAGTAGAAACAATTTTGTGTACTGTACGAGTATATTGTGAGTTAATTCACTTTGAAATGTACAAAAACTCTTAATTAGTAAAAGTGAAGGCACACAATTGTTAAGTGCTATTTAAAAATAAGAAGCAAGTAATTATATCTAGCCGACTGCGCTGGTAATTAGACAGATAATTTAATTTAGTCTGTGTCTGTGAGTCAAAATAAGATCGGAAATTTACTATATTTCATTAAAAACTTATTAACTTAATTGTATTTGATAAGACAGAAATTAATTTAATAAGATAGGAATTTTCCTAACTGTTACTGGTCCAAATGAGATTGGAATCTAATTAACCTCTACGCTGCGTAACTGTTGGTCATAATGGTACAGTAAAGAGCAGCCCGTCCCACGTTCAAATCAAATTTAACTCTGGCTCTTAATTACCTCTTTATGAAACACTTCATGCGAACCCATACATGGAAAACTTCCAAAAAAGTTTATCATGTTACCTAGAAATTATATGATCACTTACTCCCATTTACTCATTTCGACTGCCTCGTTAGTTCAGTGGTTGTATGAGCGACTGCTAACGTCTTCGGGTATTATAGACGTGATGTTACAATGTTTAGTAACAATGTAACATCAAGCCTATAATAGTCGTATACCTTTCCTAAATATATCAAAGCGGTACATGAGCGGTACAGTTCTTAACTTTTAATGAATTAAATGTAACCTGCAGTAATAATATATGAATAAAGCAAAGTAGAAGCTTTTGCTTTGTACCCAGATAATGTGCACAGGACACGCGAGAGACCGACACAGTGCTAAATAACATGAAGCAAGTAATGTACGTCAAGTCGCCGAGCGCATGCAAGCAGCGGTGTTTACGAATATGTAAGTATTTTTATTGATTGGTGTAATTCTACTACCAGACAGTGTCATGGAAAAGTTGTAAATGGCTCGCACATACATATTGTCTTATTATTAGATCACCTCGCCGGGGCTCTTAGGCAGGCAGAGCTTAGAGAGCTCAGTGCCAAGTGTCTCTGTCTGTACAGCGGTCCTCTTCTTCTACATTCATCACTCTCATCATGCATCATACCAGTTTCGGACACTGCTGACTCTCATTAGAATACCCGTCTCCCCTCTAGCCATCATCCTATATGTACATATTACGTTTCTTTTAACTCATATGACACAGTCCGTATTCTGGACATTAAAAGTCTACGACCAAAATATATATCTCTCGAATTGCGGCAACATTGCTTATCTGATCTTATCCGAACCTATAACGTACACTTACATGAAAATACATATAAAGTAACGGACGAAAAGAACAGCCGCGCCACGCTGAGGTCGTCATTTACTGATCTTATCTGGAATGCTTAAGAGGCTATGTAATATTTTCTCTAAAACGCCATTGTATAAGTACAGACATGAGAAGAACTTTAAAAGTATTAATAGATGATTATCTCCCTCGATTGTATCTACACAAAATGAAATTTTATGTTCCATTAACTTACGACCGCATTGCCACTCGCGTAGCTCTAAACATGTTTAAGGAAATGGTTTGAATTTAACATTATTATAAAGTTAATTACATTTTATTTATTTCTAGTTGATAACACGTGATAGAATAAAATTGTAGTTTATTCAGGAGAGTGATGTTGCACTTAGTTACGATTTGCAATGTTATACTTATGTACTATAAGATGCCGCCACGTTTCATCTTAAGACTGTTGCAGCTACATATAACAGGAGTTATATAGCTGCCAATCAAGCATAAAAGCTTCAACATCACGCCTGTAATCCCCAAAGAGGCAGAGAGAGGAGTACACTGAGACGTTCCACCAGTTACGATTACGTCCCACGATGGAATCGGTGGTCTATTGCCATACACATATGATGTGTCTATTGCCATGAACATCGTCTTCATCAGAATAAACGCCATGTTGCAACAAAGCCCATAGTCTGCCACGCTGTCCCAGCACGAGTTGGCAGCTTTCACACGCCTTAGAGAACATTATATAGAACTGTAGGGTGTACAGGTGCATATTAGAACCCAGAACCACCGAAGTGGAAAGCTGAATAGCTGCAAAGCTAAGCCACCCAGCTATCACTGCTCATCATATTAATAAAAGGAAACGACAGTTTCTTCTTTCGAGTACTGAAGAATAAAATGTTTAATGTTCATTTAAGCTTTACTTTCTATAATTAACGTGATAACGACTCATACAGAAGTAGAAATACAAAAATAATTTAAATGTCATTATAATAAAAAGGGTTTTACAATTGTACTTGCGGAACCCTCCCCTGTCATACCGTGCACAATGTCAACAAGTGCAGTTAATTACGTATGTATGTGTATATACATATACATATGTACATTATGATCAAGCGATCTTCCAATAAATTATGGCGCGGAATATAATCTTTCACAACTTATGTTAACTGGCCGCTTACGGGCAACTAGCAAATATGAGAAAGCAACTAATCATTATTATTACATCATCACACCCGGCTCCTCACGGGATAGACAGAGAGCACTAAGCACCAAATGCTATTTTTAGATGTGTTTCCTGTTGAAATTTCCTATTGGTCTATCCAACAAGACTGTAGCTAGTGGAAATCCTTAATTTCTTACTACCCTGATGTGAAATAAGCGTGACAATATACATATGTGTATGTATTCCAACTAGTTTCTTTACTATGATATAAAATTAAATAGTACAGAGCTTTATAACTTACAAATAATAAATCAAACGGTGTTCAAATCTAATACATATTTATACATTGACATGTATTTGTATTAGTAACACGGTATATTATTTTTCTTCTCACGTTTATGTCATAGTCGTTCTGTATACCCGGAGGCGGTACAAGCGGCTTGGATATATTCTGACGAAACTGTTTTAGTTTGATTTATGCACATATTATTTTGTTAATATTTTTAGTTTTAATTTGCACGAAAGAGTTATTATAAATTTGCAGCATATCGATTTATAAAGAGTGACTAAGATTTGTGTGTTGTTTAAATTGGAAGTAATTATTTATCAGCCTCATGATTATCATCACCAGCCCGTCTACTCCCACTGCTGGACTTAGCCCTCCGCTGAGAGGTGTTTGATCACAAACCCAACGCTGGGCATGCATGCATGATAATTGTTTTATCACTAGTTAATATATTTAACATTATGGAATATAATAATAAAACATACATGCATTACCTAAACATAAAGTTACGATGTTTCTTCGGCATTTGGACATCGTGACACACGTTTTTTCAATCAAATTTCTGCTACAGTTTGTAACTATCATTATTCGGATTTTTCATTCAAAACAGTGACTAACACTGTACCTATTGTATTAATGAAACGAATGTAGAATAAATATATTCAGACTTTTCGTTCCATTCTGTGCATTCATTAATCTATGTAGAAATAGTGCCGAAAAGCAATAAAAAAAACTATAATTATAGAGGTCTTAAGATATCTGAGGCCCAATTTTAATGAAGACATTAATTATTAACAAAATCACTTTGTACGACGGACACACAGTCACGCCGACCACACGCGTTGATAAGAGATTGTATTACAAGTCAAGAACTAATTAATCACTCTTCATTTATTAGTAATACATAAAGGTATAAAAAATAGAAACGTATACTTGATTTTTATAGTGTTGGTTGTCATAAAACCTGATGGAAAATTGCACATTAAGTGAATAAATTTAATTTTCCAAATCATACATGTTTTTTGTTATCTATTTATTTCTGTTTCAATTAATAAGAAACGTATGTTGTAGTCAACTTATCTAATTTTTAAAACGCTATTTAATTTCATTAGAGTTAATTTGGAACGCTCCGACCAAAAAAGGAAATGATATGAAAAATGCGTATAAATCAAATTCTAACAGTTCTTGAAGAAGGAGTTTAGGTCGGATGTCTTAATAAGTAAAGTATACAAAATAAAAACTTCTCTAAAAGGCAAACGTAACAATAACAATTTGTTATTTGCAACTGTATTCACCTATAAGGTAGATAATTTGAGGGTAATTCTAATAAATCTGTCGCTAAGGATTGCCCGACATCTTCTGCAATACGCCGTTTAAAATAATTATATGCCTATCACACGAAACGCCATTCATAGGTTGTAATAAAATACTTTATAAGGATCGCCTTTATAGTTATATCAAATAGTTCACTGGTCACGCGTTGAAGTCTTTATAATGAGCATATACATAATGTGTTGCGTCGAATGTTTTTACATAACTTGTATGTAGACCTAAAGTGTAATGTATTTTTAAACTACGCTATTTAGAAATCAAAAGGTTAGTAACTATTAAACTAGTTAAGGTTTTATAAAAGAAATGATTTATGACAAATTATTTCATGTAAGATTTAGAATTTTATTTACAACAACAATAGTTTTTTTTATATAAATTTAATAGGTATACGCGTTTTATATTTCAAAATAATAAGTGAAAACGCTTGAAGCGCCCGTAGCCCTGACGCTGTTGTGGATTGCAAACGATCTATACGGTGAGGCAACACCGGGCGCGGTCACCGCTATGATGGGTGGCCGGCAGTGGCAAATTTGTATGAGCGTTATCAAGCTTCGAACGGCGCCTTAAGCAGTTTGTTTTGACCACGATCGTTGGGTAACAATAAATGCGTTAAAGCACATATATACCTATATATCTTCACGCTAGATCCCTTAAGGGGTTGGCAGGCAGCACAAAGTGCCAAACATCTCTATTATTACAGACCTGCCGTACTCCTTCTGCCCTTAGAGTAGCTTTAAAATATTCAACATACTGGTTTTACTACCAATTACTCGCTACTGCCCTTCCATAAGGACAGAAAAGATCTGTCTAACCTGTGAAACCCGAATTATTTTTTGAAGTTATAAATGGTTTGAATAAGCACGTTGGGTTTGTAAGAAAAGATATATATCCACAGAGGTCTGTGAAGTCAACCTAAGGTTACCTTAGATAATAATAAACAAAATTCAGGGAAGTGATACCTAATGATAAATAGGCTCGCGCCAGATTTAGAACCTACGATCCCTTCGTGAGAAGCTGTGCTAAAAACCACCAAGCTATTAATGCATCAGCTGAGACCATCACTGCGTTACATTTAAAAAAAAACTTCTGCGAACTGACAAAACGAATGTGATTAAGCAACGAAATATTTGACATGACCTTAATTCATTTTATAAATCATAATCAGGAGTCAGGAATGGGAATTAACAGTAATAACTTTATTATAGCTCCTAAGCCGATAAAAAGCAAACTTATCATCAATTCATACATCAATGCGCAATAAAGCCTATAAATGTTTCCAAAATATTTTTGTACGTGTTATCATCAGACAATATTCTCTCTTTAAGGTAAGACAAGTTTTTCCACTCCAATTATATTTTCCTTATGGTAAGGAAGTGTGTTATTAAACTTATGTGACATAGAAACAGCTACGCTTGGTGTGCGGGCTGCCTGCGGGCTGCCTGCGGGCTGCGACCAAGGTCAATTAAATATAATATGCCACAAATATGCACTAAATTATATTTGTCGCGATACTTTTATAAAGAAAAACTCCACTGTTTATATTTTTATAAAATCGCACAAAACATTTGTTATGGACAATTTATTACGTACCATATGTGGAAGCTTAGATTAACTGTAGTTTGTACATAGTTTGTGAACTCGGAGACATCGTCCAGAAAATGGCCAATGACAAAACAGTTTTCGGATCGACATGCTTGTTCGCCATGATTTTGGTTTTATCCTAATTCACGTCGAGACCCATTCATCGAGAGGCTGACGCTGCGACTTCCATCATCCTTAGTAGCTGGTCCAGGGACTGCGCCAGCAAATCTAGGTCATCTGTTAATCGAAAATGTAATATGAAATCGCCCTTTATTTGTGCCATAAGCTTACAGTCCGGCCTCGTCATCATGCTTGTATCTTCCACATCGCTTGTGGACAGTTTCGGCGATATAACATCCATGATCTCACCCCCCTACGCATTTATATGCATTTGACTATCGAATCTGTATTCGGACACATACAGTGGCACATAGTAAATAATTGTAGTCTCAACATATTACATTTTTCAGTTTTATAATTACAAAACCGCCTTACGATACTATTGAGCTAAACAGTGATATATTAGTATGTTATATATTCATCTGTATTTGTCTAAACACAAATGTAAATACATCACGTCAAATCTTAGCAGAATGCAGTTCAATTTCTTTTACCGCGCACAACAATAAGGCAGTTCACTGTAGGAGTCATATCACGTTCAGTATTAAATTACTTTGTATCCATTAATTGTGATGGAATTCAAATATGAACTATTTACTAATTAAAACTGACCTTTGTCTAACAATTGGGGGTTTTGTCAATGAATGTATGTACGATCGATAATGAGAACCAAAAGGAAAGCAATTTATACGAAAGGTTATGCTTTATACTAATATGTTAAGAAACTGCTATACGATATATACATATTGGTGCCGTATATTGTCTGCGGTTCAATGTTGATTCTGTTTACATCTAAGCCAATGTCCGCGTCTATATTTGTGGTCATGTCTACGTCTCTCTGAAACCGGTGTGTCTGGATGAGGAGAGTAACGAATATAGAAGAAACGCGGCAGGTCTGTGAGAATAGAGATATTTTGCGCTCGATGCTCTCCGCCTGCCCCCTGAGGCACCTGGCGTGAACATGTGTGGTATGTACGTATGTTAGCCAAAGTCTATAAGCCTGCGCATCAGTTTCTTAAACGACTTGGTTGCGAATACTAATTTTTCCTCATGTTTTCTCTGTTGCTCTTAATTGCTTAAATAAATTAGTCAGCTTTTTCTTTAACTCAACTGATGGTATGTTACAAACGATTGTTTTGGTAAAGTTATTCTCTATTACATACACGTGACCACACGACAAACACCTGATATAAATGTTCTAGCCTGATTTGCATATCGTTACCTGTGATATCATTTACATGTGATACAATTACATTTTTCGTGTCATGGGTGTTCTTGGTTTAAGCGTGCAGCCGAACTGGGTTGTGGAGTGTCTTTGCGCAGACCGCAACACCTGACACCAGATAATAGCTGTGAGGTGAGGTAAAAATTACTACTCGATTTGTGTAAATTATTACTTATCGTATATTTGCTGCAACCCACTGCGCATTTACAATCTTGGAGAATAGAGTTGACCATTCTCTGGTACACTTCCGCCTCCCCAGCTGACTTATACACCCACAACAACGGGTAGCATCTTATGTATAACGGGATTTTATGTTACCCATTCAACAAGTCAAAAGCCTACGCGCGTTCTTTTTGTTAAAATAGTCATTTTCTTAACCGTCGATCAAAATTCCTTCAACCGAGTAGCCTGGTAAATATAAGAATTTTTTGGAGTACAGAATCTGCAATATTAAGATAAGTTATCGAAGCCAAACCTGTTTGCTGTAACGTTTTAAAGGCATCATATGACATATGACTCATAAATTTAGATGTTTAATTTACTGCCTCGTTGGTCGTGTTCGTTTGGATTTTCTAGTAGTGCTCGGAGTCTAGATACGTGTCCGAAGTATGACTATAGGCTCACTAACTATTCCGTTGTGGGACGTAAACGTAACCGTAAACGTTGAACCGTGGAACTGTACTACATTCCTCTGCCTACGTGTTCGGGTATTACAGGCGTGATGTTAGGTATTTTCAAAAACGCATCTTTGGCTCACCTTGGGCAGTGCTTTGTTCCGTTCACTTAATTGGAGTCCACGTTCTACCGGGCACATGTTCACACACTGAAGTATGAACAGACCGCAAAGTTTAAATTTTCACCTACAATCATCGGACTAGATAATCTTATAAGCTAAAGTAACAGATGTCGCACATTGTGCAACCATTACAGTCGTCGATGCGACGCTCGTTCACTATAAACTGATGACATTCTGTAATGATGATGACAATGCAGTTTCATTTAACATATTGTAATGTCGTTGCCATAAATTGAGTAGATGATCACTTCTCCATTACAAAACAAACAATGCATAGTACATTTTAAATTTAAATTCTAATGAAGAGAGTGATGAATGTAGAGTCAGTACGGGTAGAGATATTTGTCACTGTGAGCTGTGTCCCTGCTTAGTCCGTAAGAGAATCGGTAAATTATTACAATTACAGTAATAGTAAAAACAATAAAAGCTAATAAAGATAAATGACTAACTCAAGTCATTCTGGTATCGGCCGACCGCTGCCCGGCGACACGCCGCCTTTCACACTTGACTCTTTTTAGAAGGCGTTCGACATTCCACGAGCCGGCGACCAAGTTCATGTAGCACAGCCGCTATCACACCGACGCGTAATGCATATAATGCGCATTCACACCGTTATTTTGCTTTTTTAAAACATCATACATGAGGAAACCTATAGGGACATTTCACGTTTTCTGATATTCTGTTTGGAGCGAGCCTTCGCAGTTAATAGTTAGTATACCTTAAGGTTAATAATATATCTCATAAACTCCCCTGAAAAAGACTTCTAAAGATTAAATAAACTAATGTGAATTTGAGACTACAAAGTCCCCATAACAGCCGATAGTAACATTACTATTCCATATTTTAAGTATAACTTTATTCCTTTTAAATTCAGAAAAAAATATATACACATGTCAATTAAAATCAAACTCGTTGTATGACGAGATATCTCTGTACATCTGTAAGTTAGGGGCCCTCTTTCTACACCAATGTCATTTCTCCCTGCCACACCCGAAAACAACACCGAAGTTACTTACGAATGTCTCGTGTTAATTGGGGCAGGGCAGCACAGGGCAGGACAGGGCAGGACAACGTATTTAAGTACACCTTCGAGTATGTAGTACAGCGTGACTATGGCAAAAATAAATGCAATAAATTTTAAATCAGGGTTTTTGAGACCAAGTCGCGGTCACATGGCAATGGCCATTAAGAGACCGGTAAGTAAAAGTGCAACAAAAATCGTTGCATTACGAAAAACTGCTAAATACTCATTGGACGTTCCATTTTTGTAAATTATTTTCGATCGATCGATCTCGCGAACGTAATCTTAAACTCCAACTTGATCTTGATTAACGACTCGATAGCTTTTACCTTAACAGGCTTAAGTATATGCGCGTAAAGAACAAAATAATTTCTCTATTAGTTAAAGGTTATGTAGTCTGTGTACAGACAAGACAACATTAATTATTCTTATGTTAATTATGGCCTTAACCCTTTCATTCCTAGAAAGGAGAGCCGTGTTAAACAGAACGGAACGATAAAATGTCCGATGATTTATTTATTTATATAATCGTTTGTGTAGACAAGAAGAGAGATATTAAATAATCTTGCGGGAATGGAACGTAAAACAATACTGCTTATTTCTAAAAATATCTTGATGACGATGAACGATCGTGGTGGTGTGGTCATGGTGATGGTGATGGTGATGGAGACTATTCCTATGTTCTCGCAAATCCGTATTTTTTATATTAAAACCTTATATGATTATTTATGGTTACCAACCATTACTCGTGATATGAGAGGAACTATATTTTTTCGTACTAGAAGCACACATACTCGTAACGCAGTATACAACAAGCTGCGCACAAACGCAACACCTTATTTGTGGAGTGCTGTTGGTAAATATTTTTATTCAACGCGCTAACATACTGGAATATTACTTTCGTACTCGTATTTAAAGAAATTGAAATTACAATTAAGACATGATTTATGACCTCATACGATTGAAATTGACAAAACTTTTGCTGAAACCCAGCGTTTTCAAGGTTAAAATAAATTGAAATTTTATGTATTAGAATGCATTGAAATATTATAGATTTAAATGAATAATCGCAATGAAGAAACGCGGAAGTCATAATAAAATAAAATATTATATTATTCGAAACAACAAACCTATAAAGTCATTCGAAATATTTTATCCATGCACGACAAACCTATGTTATACATAATAGTGATCATAAAATTAGCATTTTTGGACAATCAACATGATAAGTACACCACGATATACATGTTCTAAAAGCACCAGGTATTAAATCATTTTAACGAAGAAAAAGTATTTTCTTCGTTATAAATGGCGAGCTTAATGAACTGGATCAAACTGGTACATGTTCAAACATGAATATAGACTCACGAAACTTTTAATAGTAGAAAACACATATTTTACTGAGTACCTAACGTACGTAGCGTACATAAAAGACATCCTTAATTTCCTCGCCACTAAGTAACAGCCGTAATGTCGGTAGCTGTGGACATGACGCCCTTGTGGCCGGTCACGGTACAGTCGATGAGGCAATAATAACTAGATTGGAATACTTTTTATCATGCTACTGCCCGCTGCTCTGCCGCCCGCTCCGCTCGCTGCCCCGCTCCCGCTACTCCGCTCGCGTCGAGCCGGAACCTACAAGCAAAGTCATCGAAACTGAAAGTGCAAAAAAAGTAACGCCACTTACTGACCTTTCGTGACTTTGAATATCTTACATAATGAGATCAGCCGCTTCAATATCCTGTAGAAATAATTTATACGCTTTATAAAGACGAAATTTGTTCACAATCAAATTGTTTATTGTTATAGAGGAAATCGTAGCATGATCTTGTACTGAATGTAACTTTTATATACATGTTTTTCGTCAAGGGTCTCTTCTATGAACGAGAAAGGTCGAGGCTATTTACCATGCTGGCCACCGCAGGTCGGCAGACTTGAGACGCTTTAGAGTACTGGGGAATTCTAAGTCTTATAGGTTTCCTCACGTTTTCTCTCGCCGCTACAAAAAGCGAATATTAATTTTGATGCGCGTCAAGATTCGCGCCCGGAAATCACGCAGTCCTGCACTACGGGGTCTGTCACTGCCTTTTGTATACACGTTGAATGTATTCTCAACAGAGCACCTTCACATTCTTATATCACCCAAATATACACCAGCTGTTAAATTTAAACATCCTATGTAAAATATTAATTGACCAGTAACAGAAATTGTACTGTATACCACCCGGAATCACCAATATTACTTTACATTGGCGTACTTAGTGTCGTTACATTAACATAAATTTAACTTACAATTGCAACCAAAGATCCAATTTGATAAGTGAGTGGAGCCAAGCTCCGCTTTGCACATTTACTTGGGACACTCGATTTGGCACAAACGTGTTAATTTCGCTTCCATGTTGGACACGCTCGTCGGACAGCGCGCAACCCGAGATGGAAGGTGCGTTGTGAACAGAAATGTATATGTTTATATATTGAGTACGTTCTAAATCATATACCTACATTCCTTACAACGGATGGCAACAGAAAGAACAGTAGACGAGTGTGGGGATCGGTGACAAATTGAAGAATATGACAACTAGGACAGCTTTTGTATGCAAGCAAATCCTATCTACTATTATTATAAATAGTGATTTTTTACTGGTATTAAATAGGAATGTGAAAATATTTCATAGAAAGTCATTATCATCTTCAAGTCATTATTGCAGTCCACAGCTGGACACAAGCCTCCCTTGAGGGGTTATTCCCATAATCCCAACGCTGGGAATGCGGGTGGGAATCACACGGCTTAGCTTCTGGCACAACCTACGCTACTGCTAATAGGCGGCCAGGACGGGTAGCTGTGTTTAGGCCGACCACGCCATACCGCGATCTGCCAGCGCCGGGTTTATAGTCGCCTGTCACGAGACCCTATAGCCCAGTGCGGGGTCGGCGAATGTACTCCTACTCCGCTCCGACACGGAGATGGAAAGTATATAAAAGATGACAAAAACGTCGCTTATAAATGCACTGCTGATTTAAATAGACTTTTACTTCGGTTTGAGATAACCATTGGGCTATTCTATTTACGTAACTATTCTATTTGTGCACGTTGTATAAATATTAGTTTGTATTTGAATTATCACGTGTATCAATAAATAACAATTTATTTTAATTCACCAACATACAAACTGTGACTATCTATTTTCGACAATAGTTAGTTCATTAAACATTTCAGTATAAAATTGTAGTTTATGTACACAGATGATACGAATTAAATTCAAAGCCAAATTAATGTACCTATCTGAGGCAGTTCATCTTGCCTGCCAATATACGTGTATTTTTTTCTTTGTATTTTTAAATTCATTTTCAATGGCAAAGCACATATTTTATTACTATTATTTATACATGTACCATAATCCCAGAATTAATTGGTCGCGAACAATACACGAGGCGCCCCAAAGTCGCATGTCCTGTCGCGAGGCATACTTTACTTTTAATTAAAATGTGACTTACGGTGGGCCGGTGACGACATAACTCAGCGCCGGCGCGGGCCGCTGCTAAAGGCAAAGTTGAAGTTTCGCTGTGACCTTGTGTGCATTTCTCGCACGCGTGCTTCCGTTACAAAGCGAATGTGGATTTAAAGCTTTCAAGCTCAAGCCAGTCTCAAATACACGTGCCGATAGCATAGCACGAGACATGGCGCCATCAAACAATACATCGTGGTATAAGATACATAGTAATACTTATCCGTTACAGGCAGCTTTCATTTTCAGGCTCTATAATGTTATTTTATTCGACGACGTTGGATGTAAGAGAATTAGTACTCAATTTAAAAAAAAAAACAAAAAACAAAAAAGTCAATCGAATAGTCAATGGCTAATTAACATTGGGTGGCCAGTATGCTCGGTTGCTCCTTCATTAATGGCAGGTACTTTTAATGGCAAGAAAACTACTCAGAGCGGTAGAGCCACAGACAATAAAAAATTTGTCAATACTAAAAATAAATAAATCCAAGATGGCCTTTCTATTTTGAACCAAATACGCCAATAACCAAAATTTTTATTATTTATATGCTTAAAATTCCACCCAGTTTAATACTTAATCCAATGCCAGCATACCGAGGCCGGTAAGCGTAAAAAATGTTATGAATGTAAACACAATTATTTTCTTTTTTTTATCTTATTAAGAAATATCTCTCGATATAAAAGTGTTTTCCCTTTTATGTTTCATACAGAAAAACTGAAAAAGCTTATTCATTTTGTATCGTTTATTAAAATTACCAGTTACCAACAATTATTGGATTCTTGCGAAATAGTATTAAAAAGTGAATGACTTGCTGGGATTTTAATGATTTCCTTTATCACTAAGTCGTTAAGTCTTAACCTATATAGATCACTTGTCTTAACTCGTTCAGCGACAAGACATCAGACGTGTATTTAAAATACATTTAATATGAGAACACAGTGTTGGTTTATTAATCAAGTAATTCATTAACTTGCAAATCTTCTCGGAAATAAATTTATTAAAAAAACTAATAACATAGACGTAATAGCAGGCATTCTAGTTCTAGTATTTTTATAACTCTGCTTTTAAATATAGGTATGGATGATAAAGTTTGAATGTAGAGTATTCACTAGAGTAGAGTAAAGCAAATAGAGTACGAAGAAATAATGAACAAGTGAAACAAGAAAATATTTCCAAGATTATACATTAATAACAAAGCTTTTTCGTGACAAAACCAACTCGTTTCATAAACTTAGTTCTGTATGGCACATATTATTAATACTATAATAGTATTTGACGTGCTGCAAGTGCCGTGTCGCGGCAGTAATTTGCATACAACCGATGAAGTCATTTCAAATTGCCTCATACTTACTGAACTCGTCATAATTTGGACTGGAATTAAGTTAACTGTAACTCAGAATCATAGAGACTCTCCAGGACTGATACCGGGGGCGCGCCGCCACGTCCCTCCGTCTCCGTTCATATTGTTCACCTTCTACTCCTGACATTGTTGGAAGAGATGTCTTTGGGAGATCAGCTGTTATATGTATATTGTACATAATTTACTTTATGATATTTCTTCGTGTTGTCACAATGTATACAATTGTTAAATACCTAAAATCTTACAAACATGTGCAACATTTACGGTAACAATTTATTATCTGTCTACACCGCTAACATAATGGTTACAGCGAGTCAAATGTGAAGATTGTAAAATACAGTTGACAGTTAAGTCCAACCATTCAGCGAGTCCGATCTCTTGACCCTTAGCACTGATAATACAATGAAATTACACAAACTTGGCGAAAAAACAGGCATTGTAAGTACATAATTTGGCCATGTGCGCCTGTCCAGATATTTAGGTACGTGGGATACAGATTATACAACAGTATTCGACTATAGTAAAAAATAAAATAAATGTTGCCATCTACAAATCATTATTTAAACAAGTGATTGACACTCGACGAGCAAACGAATGCGGAAGTGACTAGCTTAGAATCGATGCAAACAAGGTAAGGAGGAAGGAACAAGGAAACACATCGACACATTTCTCTAGATCGGTGTGTATGTGACGATGTAAGAAATCCCTAAAGGTCAGGGACGATATAAATGAACAATACGTGTATTCGACATCCATACGTCAAGCCGCAGAACACTCGCGAGGCACCACATTCGAATTGACGTAAGTAATATCCAACGTTGCATGAATAAACCCAAATAACTTGTCTTTCCCGCTGTATGTCAGTTTTTGTACAACCGTAAGAATTATTACATACTTTAAATTCTATGAAAAATATATGACAAGGACGAACTTGGAACATTAATATTGGCTCATATGTATATTAATGATCCAAGTCTTTTTATTGACACAATTTCATCAAACTGTTACAATGTCAAGACACTATTCGCAGTCACTGCTACGTACGTCTTAGTAAAAACTGTTTTAAAAAGGAAACGTAATATCATGCCTTTAATCGCCGAAGTTATATAGAGGAGTGTAGTACACTCCCACATTTCAACAGTTACGTTTACGTCCCACTTTGGGAGAGGTGGTGACACACACCGGACACAAATCCAGACTCCGAACTAGAAATAAAAATTTAAATAGATACTACAAATTTTAACTAAAGAAATTCCAAGTTACAAAAATCGACTTGCACGCGACCCGGGTTTCGAACCTAGGACCCTGCATAGTCCTCCTCCAACTACCTCTCACCCAACGAGGTAAATCTGTATGATTTCCCCATCAAACAGTAAAATATTATGGAATCTAAATTCGTGAGTACAGTGTAATAAATGCTAAAACAACAAAACCATTCTATGTTTATCCAAGTTGGTACGCTATAGAATGTTAATGATCGCGGACAACAAATTAACGTATCCGTAACAAATTATGTCATAATTAATTAAGAACTTGGTTCTACTCGTATATACTTTTTCGTCGTGCAACTGAACTGAACCAGCTTGATATTGGTAAATGAACGTGGACATTGTTTTCGAAGAATTTCAAGAGAAGTTTCGAAGAAGTTTGCGATCGAACTATTTCTTTTGGAAGTTTAATTTTTATGTCGATATAAACTGTGTATTCCGGGTCTTGACATTATCTGCCTACGGTCTTTGTTAAATATCTCAACATGGACATAATCTCACGCTTATATTTCTCCGAAAGGGTAGGCAGGGAATTGTAGTACATTCCCACGATTCACTAGTTAAATACCTCTTTATAAAAAAGTTGCTTTATAAATCAAAGTAAAAAAAAAAGAAAAAAAAAATTTTATTGCGTGAACAACAACTGTAAATCCAAATCTCGTTCGAATTCGGGTCGAGAAGTGCATAAAAGAATTAGCAGCGAAATACTGGCTACTATTAAAATATTGCAAACTCGGTTAGCTTTGAATAGCGTTAATTACAATAAGTCGTTAGTCGTTATTATTAATTGTGTGCCGTGCCGTGGAAAATGTAACATTTGTGTACACGGAGCGAGGCGGCGGCGTGAACCTGCGCTCGACTGTCTGCTAAATGTTTATCAGCTTTCATAATAAAAAGAGTAACTTCACGCCTGTAATCTCCGAAGAGGTAGGCAGAGGAATGTAGAACATTCCCACGTTTCACC
>DWFO01000718.1:0-18650 GCA_018246595.1 Mimoniades nurscia nurscia
TCCCACTATGGAATAGGTGGTCTGTTGCTATACACTGAGGCACATATCCAAACTTCGAGCCGCAACTAGATAATCTAAATTTGAAAAATCCAGTAGTACCCTAGCCAGAATTTGACCCTAAGACCTCCTAATCGGCAGTCGCACTAGTAACCAATACGACCAACGAGGCAGACAGAATAAATAACCTAATAAAGAAAAAGGGAATATAAATAGTACTTTACATCACAGAACATAGCTAGTCTACACGTGTGATATGGTCGAGGTCGCGTCAAGAGTGTAGAATATGGATCCAAATTCAATATTTTTTTAATATGACATACTTCATTTCTTAGCGTACGGGTAAACACTTTTGAACAGCTTAGTAACCAAACAATTCATCGTACACGCCTTAACTTTGGGTCAAACATCGTTTATATGGTATATATATTGATATACGATATGGCGACAAAATTTAAATATTTGGGTTAAAAGTTGGGGTGAAAGGTTTTTTTGTACTAAAAGCTCCATTACCACACCATAATATCCAGTGCATTCTTTATTTTTGATATTTATATATCATTATTTACATTAATATATATCTATTGATATATATTAATATGTTTATATATAATGTATATATATAAAATGTTTATATATAATGTTCTCCCCATGTGTTACGATAATATAATTAGACCTATTAACACTAATGTATAGGAACACAGAGGTAAAACGTACATTTATGGCATGAACAAAGCTTTCTGCATGCAAAATAAGTTCATAAAAATTCACTAAGTCATACTTAGGGAAATTATTTATAAACTAAGATATATGTGCATTGAATTAAGTTCTAATACCACAAAAACTAAAAGTATGCTATATACACAATTTTAATCCGCCGTAATCAGTTGCAATCCACGCCTAGACACCATTACGTTCGCGCACTACGCACGCACTGCATCCAGATCTAGTAAACTCTTTAAATGTACGAGTACAACTACTATTTTTTAAATATTATTTTTTTATATATTACGCATTTAAAGTTCCGAATTAGGTAATAGTAATTGCGGAGCTTATTTTAGATGTATGTTTGCTTATTTATTTTTTATTGTATATGTATAACATATTTCTTGTTTTTATAAATTTTTGTCTTTTTCGTCTTGAGTTCGTCGGGGTGTTTCATTGGGCGTCTAACTTGAGATTCCTAGTAGTAAGACCGGAGACTGTATTTGCGCCAGATGTTTGGCTTTAGATTCGCTACCTACATCACTTGGAGAGGTACAACAGAACTGGTGAAACGTGGATGTCTACTACACTCCTCTGCCTACTTCTTCGGGGATTACAGGCGTGATGTTACGTTACGAAATTTTATGAGTACGTTCGTTGTATATACATGATCACTTTTAAGCAGCGGAATGCAGTACACGACTTCCCACGATTCACCAGTTACGTTTACGTCCCACTATGGAATAGGTGGTGAGCATGTTGCCATACACCGGGCACATATCCAGACTCCGAGCCATTACTAGAAAATCTAAATTAGAAAATTCAACTAAATTATCGTAAAGAGGTTTTAATGTGAATGTAACAAGAAATAGTATTATCGCACAACGTGAATATATCCCGTGACACGGCAGCGTCGAACGTTGCTTTCTATTCATGAGATTTAAAAGTCAGAACCGGTGATGTCACAATCGACGCGCGTCCAGTGCCGCATGCGCGTGACTCGCGTATGAGGTCGTTATTTACGAAAACACACAGCGAAATAATACATAGTTTACTCATATTATAGTTACGTGAACATTTTGCGATGGAATCCGGCAAATACATACAACGTAACGTCACGCCATGTTCGTCACGGGGCAGGCAGAGAGCACAGAATGATAAATATAAAAAAAACGTCTATCGTTTAAAGTAATTGGCATACATTCATCGAGTTTAATATCAGTCAGTATATTATTCAGTATTAGTATTCAGTCATGTTATATTTCGAGACATCAAAAGGACTAAAAAAATTTTGAATATTAGTTCCTAGGTGTGTACACATGACTTCATTGAGGTAAAAATTATCACTTCTTATATCGTCAGTACAGGTCTCTTACGGTATACGTCAACAGCAGCGATTACCAGATGTCTCCAACCTTACAAATCTGACAAAATTCTACTACATTAAGTATATAATATAATTTCATAAAATCATGACTACGAACAATTGATTTTTACATCAGACGATTTCAATTTATTCTGTACACTTGCATTCTAGTAATTGAAACCAACGGGTGCAAATAATTATTGATGATAAAATTGCTCAACGATAAATACAAAAGATTGGATGAATACAATAAATAATTTAACAAGCCGAGTTCGTTTCTTTCCCAATAATTATACACTGTTTGCATGCAACAATACTTAGACCATTGCATCTGTATTTAATAGACGAGCAATTACTTTCGTTTAATTATCAATTGTCGTCATTCCATTCCATACCGGTTGGTACTATGCCAATTGCTAAAACATAAAATCTATATATTTTATGTCACTGCTACACAATATAGGTATACCAAGCTTACTACAATCACAACAGTTAACAAATCATTAATAGTTATTGTGACAATATATGAGAAATAGCGATATTAATTGATAAGCTTAACTTAAAATACTTACATTTTTTAAAGTACAAAATATTGTTTCACACTCACACATCTAACCTGCTTCACCTACATTCATCACTCAATTTCGTTGAAATATATGTACGTTGATATATTAAATGTTGTTCTCTTTTAGGTCCGTGTGTATGTGTGTGTGTCTCTAAAAATAAAAATATATATACGCGTTATTATGTTTACAGGAAATGGCTTGAAGAAATTTCTTTAGCGAACAAGCAGGGGCGAAAGCCTTCGCTACTGCGCGCGATGACCAAGGCCTTCTGGTTGAGTTACGCTCCTTCCGGGGTCATGTTCCTCATTCAAGCTCTCATCCTCAAGTAAGTGGTTACTTCATAAACAATACACTTTATCATCACCACGAACAGGTCGAGTGGACGTTTTGTGTTAATATAATTGAAAGGAATTAGACGTTATGTCGCTATTGAATGTTTGTGCTTTTTATATAGGTATTTAAAATTGCATACAGACAGTTGCGCCATCTTATGGTAAATAGCTACCGTATCGCAAAGTTAAATTTGATTTCATTCTTCGTGCCATTTCTCCTATTAATATTTTTCTAATTTATAATACACCAATAAAATGTCTGGTTTCAAAAACTATAGGTAATAAAAGTATAAACCATTAAGTACGCCCTTGTACACTTAGTATAAGGTGTTACAAAAGAATAAATAAATAAATAAATTATTGATTGATATGTATTCCAAATTTTTTTCAAATACCCATGACGCAATACGGTACAATATAGTTTCTTTCAGACCTTTTCAGCCAGTAGCGTTGAGCTTGCTGCTGCAATACTGGGAGCCGGGGTCGCAGATGTCGTACGAGCAGGCGGTGTACTGCGCGTCTGCAGTCATCTTCATGTCGTTGCTGATCGCCTTCCTCAACCACCACGGCACCTACTCCACGCAACAGTTCGGCATGAAAGTGCGCATAGCAGCCTGCTCTCTTATCTACAGAAAAGTGAGTTCCTTTTCACAAGCATAACCTATTGTCGTAGGTTATGCCTGTAATATCACACCTATATTTCGCAGAGGGTATAGACAGAGGTCTGTGTACTTTTTTTATTTAGCTATTGGTTTGCATTCGACTACTATCCCACTGCACGATGCACCGGATATGGGTACAATCAGATGTTGTATTTAATGTCCTATATAAGGGCTACGTATGTCATATTTTATTTAAAAAATGTTATTATGATACAATTTTAATTGAAACGCAACATTATAACCGTAAATAGAATTGAAACTAATTACAAAGTTACTAATGTATTGAAGTGTAATAATCTTACTGCGATGAGAACAGGAACACGAAGAATATTTTACATATAAGTGTAAAGATATTACCGAGTTATATGAGTGTAAAAATACTATTGTAAGCAATAAGTAAGTTTAATTACACAAGTATGAAGATACAACTAAGATATAGAGATATTGAAAATATAAATATATTTTCATCGACCACTTATGAAACGCAAAAAAATATTTTTTTTTGATACGTCGTTTCCTCTTTATTCGTGAAACACGATCTACACTTGCATACTTTGTCATTAATGAAACATATAATTAGGTATAAATGTAAATGAATGCCGCAAGGTGGCAGTACCTACTTATTTATATTCATTTAAAATTGCAGTAAACACCAATGTTTCTTCAGTTACATTTAGGTCCCAATAAGGAATAGGTGATGAGTCTATTGCCATACACCTAGCACATACCACCACGGCACCAACGGTCCAGTCAATATTAAGACAAATATTATGTAAAAAAGTATGTAAGGAAAATGTAAAAAAAAAGTGAAAAGTAAGTGAACTTTCAGTTATATATTGATACCATGTGTACCATGGTCTTTGATGAGTATGCAAAAATTCAAATTAATCCGACGTTTCAAAGTCAAGTTTCAAGCCAAAACCACGTTTCTGTCCCATAGGTACATACTCGTATGTACATACGATGGAAGCTAATAAAAGCGTATTAAAAAAGCTCAGTCTGCCGCTAAAATTGAGCGTTTCAATTGCTGTGTCAGGTGATGCGCATGAGCTCAGGAGCGCTCGCGCAGACCACGGCCGGCCAGGTGGTGAACCTGCTGTCCAACGACGTCAACCGCTTCGACTACGCATTCATCTACACACACTTCATATGGCTCCTGCCTCTGCAAGTTGTGGTCGTCTGCTATCTCATCTACATCAAGATCGGGTACGCCGCCATAGTGGGCGTCATCGGCATCGTCCTGCAAACCATTCCCGTGCAATGTAAGAAATATTTACTTCTCATATAGAACCCGTATTCCCCTGACACAGAGGAGCACAGTCACACGATACAGCCTTCATGTTCAACGTGCCACTATGAAACAGACCTTGACCCTATTGACATACACAGGCTACAAATTCAATTTCCTATGTACTACTAGGAATTTCAAGTTAAGAAAACCCAGTTACACATTTAACTAAACCTGGGGATCGAACTCAGGATCTCTCGATCAACAGTCGCATTCGCAACCACTTAGCCAACGAGGTAGTCGACTTTGACTTGTAATGATTGCAAGAATTAAACCTACCTTTTCAATGATACTATATGAAAGTACTGTTTACAGCCTACATGAGCAAATTGGCAGCGAAGCTGCGTATGAGAACAGCGTGCAAAACAGACGAGCGAGTTAGAATAATGGACGAAATCATCAGCGGCATGCAGGTAAAAAGTTCCTTAGCGCTGCGTGTTCGTGCATTATGTAAATCAGTAGTGGTTTCGTTACCCCGACACAGCCTGTTAATAAGCTTAGGCTCATAATTCATTAGGCTCAGGCTGATAATATGTCAAGTGACAACATCAATAGTATTAAATGAAATATTTCTTTGTACATTTTCTACTGGTAACATTCTTTTGTACAGGTAACAACCACATTTTCTGATAGAATACATTCATGTTTTATTCATTACATTAAAAACACATATTACATTAAAAACACATATGTTTATAACAAGAGACAACTTTACTTGCAAAATAATAATATTTTTTTGTTTAATCCAACAAAGATCGAGTGATCTTGTCACAGGATATCCTGTTTAACATTGGTCAATTATGACCCAATTCAAATTGTTAGAATACATCCTCTATAAAAAAATATTTGTATATATGCTATTCAAATAATTTACAATGTTATTAAGAAATTGATGCTAGAAGTGGTGAAATTCGGTGGATGCCTCTGTAAAAGCGATTAAAAAGTAGCTATCACAAAATACGTTTAAACCGCCTCTACCCGCGCAGTCAACTAACTTGTTCGTGAACACGATAACTGTTTAACTTACTTTTTACAACTTCCTCTGCAAATTTAATGGCACTTGCCAGACGTGAGCGTTTGCAAAGCGCTGATAAATTTCTTGGTGACTTTGACTTCCTTTTAATCTCTTATAAAGCATTTCTCAATCAATTAGACTTTAATGTATCATTGAATCTTAATTATATTAAAAACTCGTTGCCAAGTTTCAACCTACTTATACCGTAAATATCAAAATTAGCTTCAATAATTTATCGTTTAAGTGCTAATGATAACTATACGTTTGTTATAAGAACATACATATATATATATATATTCAGTTTAAATGAAAATCGCTTAAATTCCAGGTGATCAAGATGTACGCGTGGGAAAAACCTTTCGAGCAGGTGGTGGCAACGGCTAGGAAGAACGAAATCAAGTGCATCACATCGGCGTCCTACCTGCGCGGGGTGTACCTCAGTTTCATGGTGTTCACCGAGAGATTAACACTATACATAACACTGTTGTCATATTCCTTATTCGGATTCCAAGTCACCGCTGACATTGTAAGTGGTCAAACATAATTCTACATGTTATGATAATATGTGGTGTGTCTTCAAATCTATAAGGTTAATATTTACAGGTGTTCCCTTTGGCGCAATTCTACAACACCCTCCAGGGCACACTGTCGATAATAATGTCAAACGCAGTGTCGTTTTTGGCCGAGGCGCTGATATCAGTGCAACGGCTCGAAGCGTTCATGCTTTTGGGTATGTGAGACCTGCGAGTCTCAGAGCGAAATACGAATGCATGGCCGACGCCTATCGCGATTTACAATGGCTGTATTCTTCTATCTATATACCTACCTACTGTATTCTTCTTGTAATCCACGAGTCCGACATATGACACGGCTCGATTTATTCAAGTAACACTAATTTTCCTTTTGTAGCGTCTCTGAAATACTTTAACGCATTCATAGCTCACGTGTTATAGGGGAACGGATACAATGAACAGACGATCAGTACAATATGGTTCGTCCGGTTTCACAGGCATTCCCGATGGCACAAATGTTCAACACCCTACAGGCCTCGATTGCCATCATGTTGCCGACGTGTCTGTCACAGGCAATGGAGTCATATACCTCTATTCTACGTATACAAGCTCTTTTACTCCTGGGTACGATTTTAAACAATACAATCTAACATGCATTATGGTTGTCCTTGTGAAGTGTGAAAATTGTCACCGATGCGTTATAGTATTATTTCTAAGTGCAACCGCTAACAAACGATATTACTAACATTGCTCCAATGATCGCTGAACTGCGCCTAACGAATAACACGCTCTTTAGAAGGTTTCGGTTCTCTAACACACAGCTACGCAAATGTCATTTGCATAAAACCCATTACACGTTATTATCTGCATACATATAGGTATGTACGTTTATCGCAAATGTATATTTAGTGTAAATTACCAAATGTGGTAAGTTATGTAACATACAACGATAACAATATATTAAAAAAAAGAATTTAAAACCAATCTAATCAATGAATATAACAATTTTTAAAGACTCAATATTATTAAATTCCTAAATCCGCACAACGTTTGTATGCTTTATTGGCACAATTTAATATACGTAAACCTATAATTTGTATTTGTTTTCCTATATTCAACGACTTTATAGGGAAATACGACACGTGCAATTTAATACTCGATCATAATTACTTATTGATTGTCACTTGTCAGTTTTTCCCTTTGATACCTACAACGCACGCATTTGATACCTACGTTCTTAATATTTCAACCTATTTTGCAAAACTAATTGAATAGAGATTACTCAATATGTAAATAATAATGCAAGAACTTACATGTATTATCTTTATATATTTTGTTATATAAAATAATGATTTTAAGATAAAAGATGACTCTTTATTATTATTATTATTATGGGTAGATTTTTCGTCAATTAAAATAATAATGAAATCAGTAATGGTCGCAGTGAATGTCAGCCTATTAAATTACATAATCAACTCATATTTTGATAACTTTGGGTATACTATTTAATTTCTTATACTTAATACAACTGCTTCACCCCGGTAAGGAAGGAATAAAGGTGTAATAGTTTCTAATACGTGGGCAACAAAATAACAAAAAATTACATTGAAAAAATAATATATTTAAAAGCACAATTTTATCAAGAAACGGGTGGAAATTTGGACGCTTGTATCTTTTAACAATGCTTAAATTTGCAGTTGTATGATCAGTTTAATACGTAATTATCGAACATATTTATACTAAGTTGATATATTACACAATAGACTAATTAAAATGTTAATAATACAGATGAAAGGGAAGATCTCCGAAGTGTGGCTGGTGTGGACATAGCGAAGCTCGTTGAAAACGCTGATAACAAAAAAAAGAAAAATCTCAGCGACGTAGATCTCAGTCCCAGTAAATTTAAGAAGATTGATGAAGAAGGCATATATAATCCTGGTAAGTGAGACACAATGTTATTCTTTCAGAACTATCTTCGTTCTAAAAGCCATTGGAAAAGTTTCTCGAACGTATATTGTAATATCGAGATATTATTAGAAACTTATGTAATAGTAATTTAAAACTATTTCAAATATGAATAAACAAGGAAAATAAACAAAGAAAAAATACGATAAATACGCATAATGTACAATTTTAGACATTTTAAGAAATTTCGACAAACAAACATGACATTAGTTTAAACTATTATCAATGTATTTTGGTCTTATAGTAAGTGCCTGTGAGCAAGACATTCAAGGCCCACAAATTTACATTGCTATCAGAGAATTATTCAAACTATATTCAAATCGTATTTCAACATAATTTTTATCTATTGTAGGATTCGACTCCAATGAGAAGGGTCTTATAACGCAAACTCTTAGCGCGGTGTCCCTGAGCCCAGACGTCGGCATCCAGATCCAGGATGTGTCCGCGAGCTGGACAGAGAATGGCCCGGTTACTCTGCGAAAACTGAATCTAAGCGTTCCCAAGGGAAAACTTTGCGCCATCATAGGCGCTGTTGGTTCTGGGAAGGTAAACTTATCATCACCTCATTTCATCTAATACTTTAAGCAATCATGATATTTAAATATTTGTCCACTAAATATTAAGAATTACATTGAATATTATAAAATTTAGTCGGCCAGCAGTAGTTTTTTACAAATCAATATCAAACATCCATTATTTTAACTAATTGATCACAACTCAACTAGTGAGCGCTGTCTAATATACATACATATTTTAAAATTATTTTTTCATGTATTCATTCAACTTGTCACAATGTCTAGAGTTCTATTCTACAACTTCTCCTGAACGAGTTACGGCCCACGTGCGGCCGGGTGCACATCTCGGGCCCGCTCTCCTACGCTTGCCAGGAGCCCTGGCTGTTCGTTGCCACCGTACGACAGAACATTCTGTTCGGGCTGCCCTACAACCCGAAGAAATATAAGGAGGTCAGCTATTTATAATAGCAAATTCACAACCACAAATATCATAGTAAATCCAAAATATAAAAATATTTATAATTGGCAATTCACACACCAGTGTGAGGACGCAACCGGGATAACGCTGATGATGACGATGATGATAAAAATATTTATAATACATAGTGTAAAAAATTACTCATAGGTATATACTTAGTCTTAAATCAGACATGCGTTAATCCAATCACGATCATTTTATAGTCATTGCCTTTATCGTGGTTCCACTGTTAGACATGGGTGTCTTCAATAAATGATATGCCAAGTAGGTATGTGTTAGCAGACATCACACGCCTTAGTAAACATTACCAATAACTTTTAAGCCGTGCCAGTTACATAACGATGTTCTCCTTCGCACACATTTTTTGTATAGAGGTTCTAATTACAGTACCTCGAAGTGGTATTCTGAGCACTAAACAACTAAGCTATCACTAACAACACGGGATCAAATTTAATACACGGTAATTGTGTCTATTAAATTCGAAGAGATTCCTGAATATTTCCCTACTCTAGGTCGTAAGAGTGTGCGCGCTGCAGAAAGACTTCCAACAATTTCCGCACGGCGACCAAACCCTTGTGGGAGAGAGAGGTGCTTCTCTTTCCGGTGGCCAACGAGCTCGCATCAATTTAGCGAGGGCAGTTTACAGACAAGTGAGGAAATTTAAAATAAAAATTAAAAAGTATTCATTACGCCAACTCCTTCAAATAAGTAATACTCCTATTATCTAAGAAATAAACCTGCAATATTCTGTAACTTGCCCATTGATTCAGTAGTTAGTAGACCTCTTAGTTGAGTCAGGGCTGGTGGCCTCCCTCCGAGCCAAATATTTGTGAGATGAACACATGAGTTTGTTTTGATTTTGGGTGTAAAAAAAGACATCTACATAAGTAACGTAATAAAAATATGTGTCTACATCAGTATGTTTTAATTAATATATATTCATGTAGATTATTAGAAGTCTGATTAAAATATCACAAGCTTTGCCATTTTAGAATAAGATGAGTTTTTATAATTAATATAATATCATCACGATAAGTCCTCTATGTGGTAGACAGAAAGCACTGACACCAAATATGTCTACCCTTACTGACCTGACGTGATCTTTCTGTGCTGTGTGGGGATATCCTAAGATTACTATTATTGTATGTGTAAAGATATCCGAAGACGTTCAATTGTGAGCGGCCCGTGTGCAGGCGGAGGTGTACCTGCTGGACGACCCGCTGTCGGCGGTGGACGCGCACGTGGGCCGCCAGCTGTTCGACGAGTGCATCAGCGGCTACCTGCGCCACGCCACGCGCGTGCTCGTCACGCACCAGCTCCACTACCTGAAGGCCGCTGACTACATCGTCATATTGAACAACGTCAGTGACGCTTCATGTTTAGCTTCTTCTTCATTAACATGTACATTACGGACGTTAAAGGCGTCGATCCCTCAAACCGGTCCGCAAGCTTAACCCAGGGTACATTTTCTGAGAAACCCAGATATTCTTTCTATAGATATACGTCATATGATATATGTCATAGATAACCCATGAATGAAAATCTATCAAAATATTTTTGTACATTATTATTATTATTTAGCAATAGACTCACCACCTATTCCATCGTGGGACTTAAACGTAACTGGTGAAGCGTGGGAATGTTCTACATTCCTCTGCCTACCTCTTCGGGGTTTACAGGCGTGAAGTTACTATTATTTATTAATTTTAATGCCCGCTTTTAGGGATCAGTGGAAGCCAAAGGATCTTACGACGAACTGATGACTTCGGGCACAGACTTCGCCAAGCTGCTCTCCTCTACACAAGACGATAATGAAAAAGATGATAATGAAAAACCACTTCCAATGTCCCGACGAACATCTGCTAGGGTAAGTTCTCGTAATCTTTAGTTTGAGACGATTTTGACAATATATGTACAATGCCATAACAATCATTGTATAATTTTATATAACATGTGCATATTTTTATTTGAAAATTGTGAATTTATCTAGTCAATGAAAGTGTTAGTATTTTTTTTTCTACAAATACAAATATAAATGTATTTATTGTGGAACAGAGGTTACAAAATTAAATGTTATATTTAAGTTTTCAATTTATTCAAGTTCAAGTTGTCAATTGCTAGTTAAAATATACATTTTAATTTTTTTTTTATGACATTACATTTTCTTTTATCTCACAATCAGTGTAATTTCTCCTTGTCCACTGATATTTTGTGACGCTCTTTACATGAAAAAAGTATACATAGCACTAATCGAAACTTCCTTAGAATCATTATCATTACACTATTTCAGTCCACAGCTTAACATGTATCCCCTAAAACGTATTTTTGCCCACAATCCCCACGCTGGGCATGCAGGCTGGGAATCGCTGAGCACAGCTGCAGGCGCCGCCTACGCTGAAACACACGAATTCAATTTTCATTGTCACCAGTTGTCAACCACTCGCCGGCCGTCGCTGACGGAGTCCATGACGGGCAACGAGGGCCCCGCGCAGGAGATGGAGGAAGAGGAAAGGGAATCCGGCTCCATGGGCTGGCACGTGTACGGCGCTTACTTACGAGCTGGTGGACGAACTGGCCGCCTGGTATTCATGGTGCTGCTGCTGATCATTGGACAACTTTCTGCCACCCTCTGTGATTATTGGGTCACTTTCTGGTAAGCTCCATGCATCTTTCATCGTCATCTTTTACCTTTCCACTGCTGGACGGGTAAAAGATTATGGAACTGGACTGACCACCCTCATCCGTGCCAATCCACCCGAATCCGTGTCTCTTGAATTAATATACTGTATCTAAGTTAGGAAAATGTTTTTTTACCTGGCTTATATTATTAACTAGTTGTAATCTAGTCCAGTAATGGAACAAGTGAATCAGTTCAGCCAAGTGAATCAGTATTGTAACTGGAATAAATGGAGCGATCAATTCACGGTCAGTTTATCTGCGTAGAGTAGTTGAAATGTAATATCGTGTGGATAATATAAATAGATCAAGTTCAAAGTACGATTGAAATCAAGACGTAATTATTAAACGACCTATTAATCAGGTAGGGTTTCTTACTGCTACTCTACAGAGCTCATATAATTTAATATATTGTGCAATTTAATAACTGTGTATTGACGAGGCTTTCAATATCTACGTAACTCCCCAGAACTTAGTCGTATTTTAATAGGGTTTTTAAAAAATATTTAAAACTTTATCTACTTTTAGGACAAACGAAGTAACAACGCAAAAAGAAAATAATAACAATACCACTTCCGACGATTACAACAATGCGATCGCAGCGCCGACGAACAAAACGTTCAGCTTTACGAGCTACTTCGCCGGAGTGGAAATGAGCCCAGGTGAGAGAAGCGGTGTGAATATCAGATACGATTGGACGTATAAAGCGTAAATGATTCGTAGTATCCCACAAGTTTGTTATTGTTATTTACGATATAATGAAATGAAAATACCGTTGAAAACCATGAAATAGTAAAGAAAGAAAGACAGTACCCTAGCGTAGAATTGGGGGTGGCAGGGGCAGCCCGTCCCGGCCGACCCTTTTAGGGGGCGGCAAAAGGATTGTTCAGGGGGCTGTAAAATTTCACAATAAATAATAATAACTGTTTTAACAATATATCAAGGCAGTGTCAAACGCCAAAACGTATAAATTTTTTAAACAGAGAATTGTTCAGGGGCGGCAGGAGTTGACCTTATTTTGTTAACGTGATTGTTCCGGGCGCCGGACACCCACGCTACGCCACTGAAGAAAGAGTCAATTTAATTGGTTAACTCTAAATTTAAATATAGACATTCTTTCATTTTATGCGGCAAACTGGTGATCATTCCAATGGGCCATATAATTTTAGAATAATAATAATATCAACAATCACCAAGGTTGTTCCAACACTATTGCACCTCGCAAATAACACTCCACATATTAAAGCTTTCATATCGTTAATTTTCATTAACGCAGTGGAAAAGAAAAATGCAAATGAATGCTCTCTGCACGAATTCAGTTTGTTTAATCGCAATTAAGGCGTTTGAATCGTTGATTCTATCCACCGATCTGTGGAAGTTCAAACATAGACTATCCCAAGCATATTAATTAGATATTCCATATTATGAATACGTTAAATGTTATTTCACCTTTTCAATAGACCTGGACATCCACGCGAACATCGGGCCCCTGGACACGGCGGAGTACCTGTATGTATACACGGCGCTGATCGTGTGCTGCATCTTCTTCATAACGGCCCGCGCGTTCATGTTCTTCAAGGTGTGCATGACGTCATCGCGCAACCTGCACAACGACATGTTCCACAGCATGCTGCGCGGTGTCATGCGCTTCTTTGACACCAACTCGTCTGGTGAGTGGTTGTTTATATTAATAATTTGTTACGTTGGTTATTTATATTAAATTTTTGTTTAGTTGATTTTTGATGCGATGGTTATTTATATTAACTTTTGTTCTGTTACTTATTTATATATTAATTAACCTTATTGTTGAATTGGTTATGTATATTACCTTTTTGTTCGGTTAGTTATTTATCTTAGCTTTTTGTTCAGTTGGTTATTTATATGAACCTTTTGTTAGCTTATGTTCGTTTGTTGCTCTCACTACTTTTGCCCCTGACATATCAACTCCATCAGCATATGGACTCGGTTATGTATTTTATAATACTATACGTATTCTGTATATTGTGCCATTCACCCAGGGTCGATTGACACAAATTATGATTAAGCATTAATTATTATTTATTAAACCGTTTTTAAAAAGGTGTCACAATGAAGAGTTTAAATAAATACAATTATGCAAAATGTAACCTATGGCATTTTTTTGTTCTTATTTACTAGGTCGGATTTTGAACCGATTCTCCAAGGACATTGGCGCTTTGGACGAGCTGCTGCCTCGATTTCTGCTGGAATGCATTCAAATTTACCTCGTGATGTTCAGTATCCTGGCGCTGAACGCAGCGGCTCTCATATGGACGTTGTTACCGACTACCATTATTTTGCTTCTCTTCTACACAATTCTACAAATCTACTTAAAGTCAGCTCAGTCGATAAAACGATTGGAAGGCACAAGTAAGTATTAAATTACAAAGTTTACGTCTTCATTATTTCTAAATCTGTTTAAAATCGTAGTTTTACGTTTTAAATCGCGAAATCTTTTAGACCACTTTTAGAAAACCTGAGGTAAGACACAACATGTATGAGGCTTTATGAAAAAGTAATTAAAATATGTATTAATACTACCTACGTTTAACGACTAGTATTGAAAAAGACGTGTTGTACATGATAGATCCCCAAAATTTTTATTTACCGTATTTATTAGATAAATATAGTTTGCACAAACTTCTTCAAACATAAATCTCAAAAATTCACAGCGCGCAGTCCAGTATTTTCACACATGTCAGCTACACTCAACGGTATCAGCACTATTCGCTCGTCGGGAGCCCAGCAGCGGTTAATTCAAGAGTTTGATCGATTCCAGGTACTTTTTAATAATTGTCTTAAAAAATAATGCTTTAAATGCATTTAATTTTTCCGCCTTATAATGTATTTACAATAGTTCTATAATTAATAACTAAAATTACAAAAGCTTTAAATTTTATAACTAGGTATTATACGAATGCTTTCTATGTATCTCCACAGTACCAAATTATTTCTAAATTTTTCATACGTGTTAATAGAAGTGCAATCTTATCCAATAAATGTACCAGTAAGTGGTCTTCCAGGACATCCACACGTCCACTTGGAGCAGCTACCTCGCCAGCGGCGTGACGCTCGGCTTCTGGCTCGACTTAATTTGTGTACTGTACCTGGCCATCGTGATCGTCGCGTTCCTCGTCATCGACAGCAGTGAGTGCCTTAGATACAGATTAAAAAGCATATCTAGATAGGCTGAAAGTCAATCTTTGTGTTATGACTTTTCACGTTTGACTTAGGCACAGCTTATTCATAATTATTAATATTTACATTTGAATTTGTATTAGCTATGAGATTCATTTTGCCTTTGCTACTGGAAAATTAAAACTACTAAAGTGTCTTATGTTGGAATTGATTATTACGTAATTGATATGAAAACTTAATTCAAACGTTCGTTTTTCTTTTTCCTTACATTTTAGAACGACACTCGTATACATTTATATGATAAAGTTTTGTATTTGCATGCAATAGTAGATAATATTGGAAATTTTCTAAACCATCAACTCTCATCTTGTCGAAACCAGAAACGATCTTCTCCGGCAACGTGGGGCTGGCGATCTCGCAGACCCTCATCCTGACCGGCATGCTGCAGTTCGGCGTGCGCCAGACCGCGGAGGTTATCTCGCAGATGACCAGCGTCGAGCGCATCCTGCAGTACACCAAGATCGAGAGGGAGCCGCAGTGGGAGCACGGCGGTATGTATCTTACACGACACTTCGATCACGCTACTTTATTATACAAGTGGCAAACAGGCATCTTAGATTGGTGTTTACTGACGACCTATTTAGTAAATAGACTGTGTGTGCGGGTTCGATTCCAGTCGGGACATATATGTGACGAGCACAAGGACTTATGTGCCGGCTTAAAAAAAATATACGTACATATATGCCGCAGTATTGAGATATGAAAGTGAACACTCCCCCCTCTCCATATCGTTCTGCATCGTGTCCGAACGTTTCTGAAAAAAATATATAATAGGTAATGTACTAATAGCTTCACAAAAAAAATTTATAAAATAAAAATATCAAAAATATTCTACATTCCTCTGCCTACCTCTTCGGGGATTACAGGCGTGAAGTTACTTTAACTTAAAAAAAAAAAATATCAATTTATGTTTGGCGTTGCGTGGCGCAGTGTACATAAATGTCATATTTTCATGTATCCCAGAATTTAGATGATATATGACACGTTCTCATATGTGTGTATCTCAATGTGTACACTTTTTTGTTCCAGCAAAAGAAACGCCCAAAGGTTGGCCGTGGAGCGGCCGCGTGGAGTTCCGCAGTTGTTACATGAAGTACACTCCGGAAGACCTGCCCGTTCTGAAAAATCTAAATTTGGTCATAGAGAGTGGTTGGAAGGTAGAAACTAGCAGACTCAAATAAAATATACGAATTATTTGGCCGGGTCATTGAAAATTATACCATTGTTGAAAACCAATCTTGTTTTAGAATGAGAAGGGATGCGAGCATAATTTGAAACGCTTGAGCAAACTCGAAACGCTTTACCGAGTATTATAAATATCTCTTAGTTTCAAAATTAGCTGCTTTAGTATGTGATTATTAAATATTGATTTTATTAAATATTGAACAAGGACGTGATACCTACATATATGTATAGGGCAGGTCAGGTCTTGACATATATATTATGACAATATTGTACATGATACACACAATGATATTGGTAATAAAAAGCGGCACACCAAGATTTTGCCCCGGGACCGCCCGAGTGGAACGGAGGAATATATTTCACAAAGTTATCACTACTTATATTAAAATATTACATTTTCTACATCAATGCACCAAAAAACTAAGGTATTCAACCAAACGGCTCAAACCGAATAGCTAAATATTAACGTTACAAGTCCATTCGTCACTTCCAACACTAACTTGTAACACTTCCGTGTGTGGACATGTATATCAAGATATTAGGTATTATTAAAAAAATAACTGGAAAAAAGTATTAATGTACTTCGCTCCTCTGCATCCCCCTTCGAAGAAATACATATCTGGTGTTAATTTATATTAAATAAAACATCATAATAAAACCATTCCAACGGCTGGTCGCTCGAATTCTAATGAAATTGTCATCAATGATTTATGATTCTTCGATGTGACGTTTGCACTGTAGCAAGACGAGTCTTGACGAGTCGCGTCGTGCTACTCCAAGGCGAATTAATATTCACAGCTTCATTACCCTCCCTCTAAAAGTCGACGCTTCATTAAACTTCGATTCGGATTTCTCGCCCATCACAAAAGTTCCCTTTAAATTTTTACTAACACAGTCTCTTAATAAGTCTTAACAAAGTTACTCGTATATTCGTCAACATAGCCTAAAAAATCCGGTTCGCATATACTCGTAACATCGTAATCAAAAGAACATAGTAATCAAAATATTTATAGCGTTTTTAATCTTTTTGTACCTGTACTTGCTGTTGTTATATAAGAATTTTCTTTTAATGTTCGGGAAAAAAAAATGTTGTTTCGATTTCGGTATTTTTAATATGCAAAACTATACTTGGGTGCCGTGACAGATTCTGGGCTTCGCCAGTCACATTCTTAAATCTAAAGTGTTCTATCTAAAATCTAAAAAATTCTAAAGTGTTGACAATGGAACAATAAAAGGTATGATGTCGATTGATTTATTTTTAACACAAGTACAATTTATAATGTTTCAGGTTGGTATAGTGGGTCGTACTGGAGCTGGTAAATCTTCGCTCATATCCTCTCTGTTCCGGCTGGCCATCGTCGAGGGAGAGGTTCTCATAGACGGAGTCGACACTGCATACCTATCCCTACAGGTAATATAAACTAATCAATGCAATTCAATACAGATTTTTGTCAACAACAATTTTAAAAGCTTTTCATAATTGTCAACAGATACAAATCAATAGGTATTCAAAAACCGAATTAAAACTCTTGTCGATGCAGTTTAAGAGCTGACAACTATTAAGTATTGTAGCAACTATTATAGCGTGGATCAAGATAAAAAGGCAGTTTAAACGCCGTGACTGCCTCGTCGGTCGTGTTGGTTGCAAGCGTAACTGCTGATCGAGACGTCCTGGGTTCAAATCTCGGGTCAGGCGCGATTGAATTTTTCTCACTTAGATTTTCTCGGAGTCTGGATATGTGCCCGGTGTATGGCAATTGACTCACCACCTAGACCATAGTGTGACGTAAACTTAACTGGTGTAAAGTGGGAGTGTATTCCTCTGCCTACCTTTTCGGGGATTACAGGCGTCATATTACGTTTTCCCGTTTCTAAACACCGCAAATTTTTAACCTATATAAAAAGATTTAACAATTGGTATCCATTAAATCATTTGCACAACTGCACTATCAACAGCTAATGTCGAACACATATGCCGCGTAATTGATTGCCGCCATTTTTGACACTAGGAGCTGCGTTCGAAAATATCCATAATCCCACAAGAGCCGGTCCTCTTCTCGGCAACAGTGCGCTACAATTTAGACCCTTTCAACGACTACAATGACGAACAGCTATGGAAGGCTCTGGAAGCTGTGAGTACTCTTTTTTATACTTTTTTTTATAATTTTTTTT